>VXBU01018446.1:0-100277 GCA_013400315.1 Bombycilla garrulus | reverse complement strand
ATATATACATATATACACGCACACACACACACATACATACATATATATATATATATATATATATATATAAACATAGATATACATGTAGTGGGCAGAAGTACCTCTGATAATCCATTAGAACTCAGTAAAAAGGTAAACCAGATGTATTTTTATATATTTCTGGAAGTGTCATTTTAAACACAGACAATGCAGTTCGTATCACTGAATGACTGTACATGAATAGATGCATTCCTTCAGTCAGAGAGTATCCCTATTGAAAAATCTTCCTGAAGACTTAAGTCCAGCCTCCCGTCTTCTCATTGGAAATGATTTTTTAGTTCCTACTACCTGTAAAATTGGCAGATCAGCTTTTATCTGGCTTTACAGTAATCTGGAAAAAAAAAAAGAATCTTCAATTGCAGCCGGAAGTGAATTTATTTCTAGCATTTGACACAGGTTCAAGAAGTCCAGTTGTGATGAAATGTTGAATGTATTCCAACCTCTACTCTTACAGTTGTGTTTGACATTTCAGGGTTTATTTTCTTTTAAATAACCTTCATAACTATGCTTTCTAGATAGGTTTTTATCTTCACCTGTTTGACACTATGAGCAATGAATGCCAAGTAGTCAATACTTCTGACCTAGGATTTATTTTGCAGCCCAAGTTTGGTTTTAAAAATTCTCCCACAATAATAGATAATAGATAATAATAATAAAAGATAGTAATAGATAAAATTAGGATAGAAGGGAAAGATGGAAATGAAAACTGAGACTCTAAAGAAATCAGGAGAACTAAAGTCCAGCTTCTTCATATCATTCCTAAATATAGCGAAAGGTGACAATAGCACTCCTGGCTAATTTTCCCCAGAGGACTCTTCTCCCTTTCATATGAATAACAATGTTTTAATTCAGCCCAAAACTGCCATTCTGTTCTCTTGGCAATAGGAAAAGTAGCTGCCATGGCATAGTTGGCAGAAGCTCTACAGCAGGCATGTAGGTCTTGGTATAATTTTCAAATTGCTTATTTTTAGAGAGGGTGATTGGAATAGAAAGTGTTCAAGTACTTGCTTCTTGTTGAGGAGGACTCACCCGATGCTTGCAAGTAACCTGAGTCTGCATGGAAAAGCAGACAAACTTGGGAAGATGTAGCTTGCAAGGAGAGGAAAATTCTCCTCCCTGACTGTTTTTGAACTCCAAAAGTACAGGCAAGATCATTCATATTTGTCATCCCCCAACCCTGTGCATGAATAGGTTTGTTATGAAACTGGAATGATCTGGGTCTTTTTTTGATAGGCTAATGATAAGATTTTGAGTTACTCTAGAACACTTCATCTTCCATTTCTACTAGGATTTCAGAAAGTAATTGTTCCTTCTGTACCTTCACATCACCCTTTTTGAAGTTCCTACTTCTCTATATACCAGACCTTTTACAAATGGTAGTCACTGCAGATATGGAATTAAAAAGCCACTGATGTTTTGAGAATAAAGGCTGGGACATTAAAAGTGATATGAGACACGTATATACGTTGTATTTAGTTTTGACACTGAACTGTAACATGCTTTTTAAAATTTGACAGCATTAGTATGGTATGGAATAGCATTTGAATGGTAACAGTTTTGTACCTTCAAGAATATATGTGTGGTTGGAACAAAGATGAAGAAACATAATCCACAATACTTCCAATTTAAATCACAGAATTAAATACAAACATAAAATGATTTTTGTCATTATCTCTTTGGTTGATAGAATGATAATGTATTTGAATATAAAATAGAGAAGGTTGTAATATCTCACTTTTTTTCTGCTAAGCCTCTTCATAAGGTTGTGTGTCTAACAGAAAAATATCTGAGAGGCAAGATGTTCTAAGATGAGGTTAAATGAATGAAAGTCTTGTGGATTTTCTGAAAATTGTGAGCTTCATAAACACTGATACATATTTTACTGTCTTCAAATCAGCAGGAGTGCAAGTCCTTATCTTTGCATATAATTTTGCTGTAATTAATATTAAATATTGTGTGATGTTTTAAGGATCATGGCCTCAACTAATAAATATGGAAAGATTGTCAACTTCTATTTTCTGTTTAAAGGAATTAGACATGTAATAGCAATTGCTCTGTCTCTTAGAATGGTCCCCTAAAGTCCCATCTGGGATGCTCTCTGGGCAGATGTCTTCACTCAGTGTCTAAAATGACACTAGATACCATTGTTTAGGCACAGAATTATTTTTGTTGTTTATAGCTTGGCTGCTCCTTGTGTCTTAGAGGGGCAAAGAAATCTCAGATGTAATTATACAGCCTTGGAGATTTGCCCTGTGAGTGTAGATCAGACTGTGGCTTTCTCCCAGCTGCTCCTGAGGCTGGAGCCTGTAAAGGGCCCAGTGGGAAGCAGCTGTTTAGAAATCTTTTGAACATTTAAAACAAAACTACCCCAGAGACCTCCTCCTCAGTTTGTTGTCGGTGCTTCTGCTGGTCCATCCTCTCTGAGCAAAAGGACGGGGTACAAGAGACTTGTTTGTCTGAGCCTTTCTTCAGACAAATTGCTCCAGAGAAGACCATGACCAGCTAAACAATATAATCATTAGTAAAAGCATCTGTCTCATCATTCTGGAAAAGTATTTAAGATAAAAGTCTTGAGGGAGATTTTTCTGCTATATGAAGGCTGTGTTCTCCCAAAAGTCTTTGCTTCTGAGCTATACCACCAAGTACTCATTAAATTTATCTGTATTCTGTGGATTAATTCAGTAAGAAAACTGTGATTTTTAAAGCTTCCCGCGTGCTTGAAGAAGTATATAAGAGAAGAGTCTGACATATCTCAATAAAGATAGGAAAAACAAGAATTCAAAATTGAATTCAGAATTGAAAACACAATTCCAGGTAACCTGTGCTCCTTCTGTTTTGAGCGGGAATTCCAGAATTTTGACACTTTTTGGCGAAGAAATACTGGTAAGAAAAAAAGGAAAAGTATAATTAATTGAAATTAATCTGTTATCATTTATTTATTTGACATTGCAACAATCAGTAAAGAGCTCAACAAGGCTGATGTTAGGTAGTTGCCTGACTATATTCCTAAATCTGAGCCAAGTCACTGTAATTTCTAAGTAATAGTGTCATGATATTGTAGCATTTTAATTGCGACTTGGGCAAGAATTTAGCCAATATTTTTCATTGCAGTAAACACTTTGAAGCTTTTTAGCTACCTAAAGACGCCTCTTAAAATGCAGCTCCTTCATTTTGGCATTCTACCAAAATCTCAGTCAGAGAGATGCCTTTTGCAGCCTGTCAGAAGGTCGGCAAATTCAATTTATTTTATAATAAAGAACATTTAGATGAGCTCTATATTATTCTTTAAATATAGAATGACAAATTAGGGGATACTTTCTTTAAAAGTTTTCCAGGGAAGGACATGACTTTTAGTTAGCATTGTCAGGACTATAGCTCTAATATTCTTTTTAAATGCCTATATTAATTTTATAACTTCATTTTACATTCGTTTTATGCAGCTCTTGTGAAATTTTTTTTTCAAAAATGTCAACATAACAAATATTTTTAGGTACTCCCTTTTAAAGGTTGAATTTGGATTCACAAATTAAACAGGAGATTTTGAGATATTTATATAAATGGACTATTTTTGTTAGAAATCTCTCAGGATTTGTTTATTTTAAAATATACCAGATTAGCTACAGCAAAGATTTCAACCAGCTCTTTGCTCTTAACACGAAAGAGGATCTATTTTGCATTCTTCTTTCAGTGCCATTATGTCTTCATGTTAAAATATCTCACTGGACAAATACTTGTGCTTATTTTAGTCCATCATTAAAATTCTCACAGTCCTTATTCAGCATGTTCCAATGGCTGGGTTTTTTGATTTGTTGTTTCAATTTTTTCTCATATTTTTGTTTCTATTTCTTTTTCTGTAATTTTTGTTACTCTGTTGTCATCCTGTTTCCTTTTGGTAAATTTTTATTTTCCGAGGCTCATGTTATGTTCAGAGCATTAATTCGCCTCATATAACTGCAGCCACAGAGAATAACCTTACAGGACAGAGATTTCTGTCCAGTTCTCCTCTTAATTTTAAGCATTTCTGGGAAAAGAATGATGTAGGTTTGACTATTTGTTGTCTCCAGAGTGCAGATGACCCATTGTGAGAGAAGGCAATGAGCTGTGCCCTGTTACAGAGTGCTGCAGAGGTCAGGGTATGATACTGAGCAAACTCATTCTCTGTCCTTCACTATGATTTGTACTATCTCACTCTTTATTCAATTAAATGTGTGAATAAAGGACTTATGTAGCAGCTAAAAAGGAGTTGGCTGTCATTTATCAATTAATAACCCATGAAAACTGGCGTTACTTAGCGGTAGTAATCGTACCCATGGTGTTAGGCATATGCTACATAAAGATGCAGTCACCTTGAAATAATATGAACAAATCAACTTGTAACCTACAGGATACTATTAATATCGTAGTCCTAAGCACTGTAGGACTTCAGTTTGTCAGTTAGTCAACTGTGGATAGACTGTGCAATATTTTATTTTTCGTTCCAGTTTTAGGTGATCAAATTGGTTGATCTGCCTTTAATTCTGAAACCCCTCTTACGTGATCTTACATGAATGAAGTACCTTTAATATCTCTTTGGGGAGTGTGTGTGTATGATGGTTTGTGGCAGATAGGTTATAGAAAATCAAGTTTTAAGCAAATTGGTAGGATTTTATTGACTTCAACAGCTAATTCCTACAGCAGTAGAATGAAGGCCCTGATATGATACAGTTGTCATTGCTATTCTCTTTTAAACCCAGGCAAAATCAGCTGCAGTCATTTTGTTGCTAGAGGAAAAAAGGGCCTATGCAGCTGCTGGGCTGCAAGTGGTATTATGTGCTTCAGGTCATTTGTGCTGCGCTGGACGCTGCTGCTGGACAAGCTCATGGAGGAACAGAACAAAACAGGAGTGTATTTCTGCTTGGTAACACTTACCTGGGTTTGCTTCTGGCTTTGGAATGAATAAGAAAACTTGAAAAGAAAGCAGCTGCGGTATGTAATTATAGCAGTCTAGCACAGAGGTTGTATAAAACGCTGAAGTGCTTGGCCTCTCCTCCTACAGTACTGTTTGATGAAATTGTTTTTTATGCAGACCCCCAACTACACCAATGTTATTTAATCTTCTTGGATTCTTGGCTCTTTTTTAATCTTCTTGGATTCTTGGCACTGACTCAATGAGCTTTGCCTGCTGTGATGACTGGAGCAGATACTGACACTGTTCAGACTTTGTTCTGGAGTGTCAGACAATGAATAGAAATGATGGTATATCATAGTTTGTGTTTACGTTTTCGACATCCATTTTCCTTTCTGTTCATAGAGAGAACGGTGCAGTCACTTGCCAGAAAGCTCCCAGCTGACACTTCTGGATGAGGTGTAATGAGAGAGTAGCAAATAGGAGCACAAAGTGGCTGAAGTAGTAAAAGCAGTGTGCTTTTACTGATGACCAAAAGCCTTTTTAAATCAAAAGCAGTATGCTCATTAACTGCACTTATTTTTGGAGTCTAGAAAGATGATACAAGAAAAAAAAAAAACAACTGATGATATTTCAGGTTTTATATATCAAGTTATCTACTCTTTCAATAGGCTTTGAGCAGAAAATACTGTGAGTTACTTGTGAAGACAAATGTCCTTTGTTTTTGTGCATTGTGGTATCTGATATGCATAGGGAAAAGGTTTTCATTATTACACATACCTCGAGAACCACCTCCACTCCCCATCTTAAAACAGTAGAAGCTACAATATATTTGAAGTTCAAAATATTCCTTTCTCTGATTTTAACCGATTGCCAAATAACGCACGCCACACTGAAAAATTATACACAGGCATTCATTTCAGAGTTGGAGCTATTTGGATGAAACTATAAATGCACCAGTTCTGCCAATAACTAAACAATACTTTTTTTCACCCTTTTTGTTGGAGCATTTTACACTTCAAGCATTATTATATGCTTCTGATCGTACACTGTGCACTGTGTACTCTTTGTGATTATGTCAACATGACTAGTTGCTAAGGTTGAAATAGGTAACTGCCACTAGAAATCTGGGAAAGTGAATTAATTAAAACACTTTGTTATGTAAGAGCGTTGTCAAAGTTCCCATTTTGTGTCAAGTTCAGAGATATGCTAAAATACTACCCTTTGGAGAAAGAAATATATTCTTTCAGTTATATTGACAAAGATTCACTTCAGGTTTATTCCAAATTCATGTGTCTTGTGTCAAAATCTGTGCTGTAAATGCTGCTTCCTCTGAGCAATAAGACAGAGGTTAGTAGCCTCTGGAAGCACATCAGCATAAGGAGAAATAAGGTCAGGGTGTAAGTAAAGATTATGTTGTCTAGAATATGAACTCAGACCCTGTCACACTTTTTTTGAATAAGCTATAGCAGGTAAGTTCTCAGATAGGATGTATGTTACATGAAACTTAAAATTTGGGGCACTAGGTAAAAGAAGCATCTCTGCTGAGAGACTCATTCCCAAACCAGGCATTCCAGTGGTCATTTTGTGTCAGGGCCCAGGAGGGGAGCACTAGCCATGTGTACTGACTACAAAGTATTGTTGTAATTATACCATTCTTCCTGTAGATGAGGGATCTGTTGTTAAATCCTTTCCAGATGATTCAAAGTGGGGACATCAACCCTTGATGCCAAAAGCGTGACTGCCTTAATTTTCCTGTTGTACCTCCATCTCTGTAACAGTCTTTCAGTTGGACTGGAGTGAGTGAACAACTGCTTTTTGCTCCAGATACTACTTTAAGAATACAGGTTTTAAGTCTTTACTGACAGTGAGCATGGCTTATCTGTTTTTCAGACACTTGGAAGAAAGCATGAGCTTCTCTAAAGACAAATGGTATGTTGGCAGTCAATTGCAGGAAAGATAAAGGATTCCAAAGGCTGTGAATATTGCAGTCAGCTATCCAGGGCTTATTTAATATCCTTTTATTCCAGCTTCTTTCATCACTTTAGTCTTTGCTAGTCAGAATATAAGTTGTTTGGTTGAATACATTCACAGAGTATGATACAATAACTCCTGCCCTATTCCAATAGAGAGTAGATTACCTGTATGTCTTGCTTGCCCTTCTACTCTTCTTCTGTTTCTATAAAACAAGTCTCCCATCAGTCTTTTCCATTTCCTTTTTTGATCATCTTCTTGTCTCCTTTGAGCTACTGTGACCAGGAACTGAAGATAAAGTGTGTGTTTATAGGTAGCATTTTAAAACAGCTGCAATTTCAATGCTGGACCAACCCTCTGATTAGACAAGTGAAAAGCTATGATGTATACTCTATAATAAAGAACTAAAAAACATCCTATTAGGAGCTAGCAATAGCCAGGAAATAAAAGAAGAACCTGTGTCAAAAAGCAAAAAATTTCAAAAGCAGAACAGAAGTTCAAGGGTGACAAAGTAAAGGATCACAGCCCTTTTGGTGAGTAAATACTTTTAGACAGGTATTGATCTAGTGGGCGAAAAACAGTGTGTGCTCTCCTTTGTAAAATAGCACTTACTGGGGATGATGCATGAGGAGCAAGGTTATGAGTGGTGAAGAAACAAAGCATTTTTTCATGTCTGGAAATAATTTTGAAAAACTGAAGTGTTTTTTGTCTTTATTTTTAATGTCCAGTACTCAAGTCTAAGACTCAACAGATACAGAAAGATTCTCTTAACGACTCAGAAGAGAAATCATGGTCTCACTGAAGTCAGCAAAAACTTTTGCCATTGATTTAACTGGGGCCAGGTCTTCGCTGCAGGCTTTACTGTTATGAACAGCAATCTGGTGCAGGTGGCAGAACGAAACATGGCAACAAAGAAATATATTGCAAAAGTTCCTGTCGTCTATTGTCTTCGCTTTTTCACCAGTTGAAGATGTTATTTATTGTGGTCCCGTGTTTGGCATGCAGTACCTGGTGCCTGTTATTTTCTGCCAACTGGATGAGTTGACATGGATTCCTTTACTCTTACGGTCATTTGGCTAATGGAAGAAATTGAATATGCATAAATATAAATGGGTGAGTTGTCTTGCTTCTTACAAGGAAATAACGCACTAAATCTTGTGGTTCCCCACCCCCAACTAATCAATTATTCCTTACCTGTTGTGTTGAGAGAAAATTGATTAAGTAGTGAACATTAAATTTAGCAATGACTCTACAAGAAGGAGTGCATGGATGTGGAACAGCACTGGCTCTGCGATAAGGTAATAAAACAGAGGGGGTGAGCAGCAGAGAGAACTGCCAGGAAATAGCACCAGACACCAACCCTCACTCTGTTCCCCTTAACTGGTGAAGGACTGGAATAATCTCACAGACCTCAATCAAAATATGCTAATTTAGGATTCGCATAAATTGATTCAAAAACTTATTTGGGCATATCCTGCATGCTCTTCCACTCCCTGGTGTAGCAGAACTCCTGCTTGTGTACTGACTACAATTAAATGATTGTGATAATCTTTCAGTATTTCAGGAAAATATTCACAGTGAGTTATACCAGGAGGCCACAGTATTTTTCCATAATTCACCAAAGCCCACCAGATATCTTCCTGATCTCTCAAATGTATATTAGAGAATTAAATTTCATTCCTGATACTAACTTTTTTCAACTGGATGCTTTTAGTAAGTCAGAAACACAGAATGATTTGAGTTGGAAGAGATCTTAAAGAGCATCTGCTTCCACCTTCCCTGCCATGGGCACTAGACCAGGCTATGTAGAAGTCCTGCTGTCTCTAGCACCCAGGACTCACAAACTGCAGAATTCTGAGCAGATTCACAGCTGGTGAACCTTTGTTTGTTTGGAGCTACCACTTTTTTCTTGCCAAGAATATATAATATTCTGTGGCACACAGCAGCAGGCTGAACTACAATGTCGCTTGGAGAAACTTTAGATCACTTGTTCCATTTATGAGGGCAAGTGAAGACTAAATATTTGATATGCAGAAGCCCTTTCCCTTGCCTGTTTTAAGCATCATCACCATTCATTCAGCAGAATGTACCTTTTCTCTTAGCAAGTGGTGCTGGGTGTTTGAAGATGTGAGGCTGAATCTAACTTCGGAACTTCGGACCATCCATGGCATATGTGAGTCAATGCAAAAAAAAAAAAAAAGGTCCTTTAAATTTGTATTTGCAAATGGATACCTTCATAAGCTGTTCCTGGCTGGTGTAGCTGACTGTTACACTGGGTATGCAGACCATTTTAAGAGCAGTCTCTTTGTATCTTCCCAATGAACAGAGATCTTGAAAGCTTTTCTATTCCTGATATATTTAATCATAAATATGTGAAACAGATATAATTTTCTTTATCACAGAGTAAAAAATTATGAAAAAGGAATTAGTTTTTATTGGGAGGAAAAGATTATCTAAATAGTTTATCTAAATAGTAAGTTGGCAAGCTTTTAGAACCTAACGGATTGCAACTAGTTGCTGGAAGACTCCTTTCAAATTACTGAAATCTATGAATCATTATGTAAAGGCACAAATCAAACATGACTAGTGTTATTTGAACAATTTTCCAGATCCTAATTCCTCTGCTCTAAAAATATATATTTGATGTTTTCTTTTCCTGACAAGTGCAAATCAAATATTAACTGATAACATTTAAAGACAGTCATTATATTCTATGTAAGGGTTGAGGACTAGGCAAAAACAAGAAGAGGAGTTGTTTGTTTTTACCAGGGTAACCAAGTTCTTTTCTATGTGTATGTTTAATGAGTGAATCAGACTGCTTTAGCGCATGATTGCTTAGATCGATAATTATTCAAGAAACAATACTGCCTTGGGAAAATCTATGGTAATAAAAAAGAAATCTGGATAGGCTGAATAATGTTTTCAGGCAGATATTTATCTTCAACTGAAGCTATCTTTGTACAGTTTCTAGTCTTTAGAAAATGCGTTATTAGTTGGTTAAAAAACAATCGTATTGTTAGTGTTTAGTCTGGAGTTCAGGGTGGCTGTGAGATAAAGCACTAATGGATGGTATGCTCAGATGCATAGCTGGGAAGATCGTTAGGCTTTAAGCATAATGTCAAAGGGGCAATGCGAGCTGAATCTATGCATCTGTACTCTAGTGACAACTGTTACCATTACCAATATGAGCAGATAGCAGGTTCTAATTAAAGTTACAAGCCAGAGGGAATAAGCATTAAGAAAGAAAGGAATAATTCCATTAATAAATAGCACTTGATTTATCAGTTCAAAGAAAAGGTCACAAAATTAGTATTTTAAATTATTTTAAATATAGCATCTGTCAAACCACAGAACAATAACCAAGTTGACCTAATTAGAACACTTACAACTATAAGCATATTCTTATCCTGACATGGGGTAAGTAGTCTTGTAAGTGCCAGCTAATGTGCATCAAACTTTTGCTGAGATGTAGAAGAACCTTCCTTGCAGCAGCTACCTGCTTACTTTGGATGTCAGACTATTCAGAACTTAGCTTTGTGTATTTCTGCATCTGCATTAAGAGAAACGCCTGTGTGCTCACCCTGAGCTGGATCACAAAAGCAAGTTACACAGCGCTTTGTGGGACTGTAACTGGAGGTTCTCCTTCTTTATATATAGGTGTCACTTTTGCTTATTTTTAGTATTCAGTCAGGACAGTAATCCTTTAAATATGAGACAAACATTGTCCCTGCATATACTTTTAGAACTTCTAAGAATGGACATAGACCAGATTCCTTAAGTGATGATGGGGAGTACAGTACTGTTGTATTTACAGCACCCCTGCATGGGTAACATTGCCTTGCTGGTACTTATCAGCCTTGTTCTCAGGGAAGAGTGTATTCATTGTTTTAGAAAACTTGCTTAGATAACTTATGGGAAGCCTGCGTTAAGGCAAATCTCTAATCAACTTTCTCTTGCTGGTGTTTTGACCGTTTCCTTAATTTTCCATAATTTTTGTGAGTGGTAGAGTTTTAGTCCATTGAAATAAGTTGGTTTTGTTAAATTTTTAAAGTGTGCTTTGAAAATTTCAATACATTGGAATGAAAAACTTCTTGACTGCTTTCTATAAGCAGGCTGTGATCTGGCAAGCCTAGGTCATATCCATGAATCTACAGCTTTGAAGACTCTGATGTATTTTGTCCAATTACCCAGACAGATTGACACTACTGAGATTTTTCTGTCATTCCTTGAAGGGGCACCAGCTAGTGGTGCTGTAAAGAAGAGAAACGGGAAAGGGCAAAATTAATTCTGCACCTCATTTGCTTTATATAGTCCTTTTACTTTCTTCTCCATCTGTCTGAATTCCTCTTCCTCCCCAGCTTTTGAAAATGGTCCAGGCTCTTCTGGCTACATCTAATGTGCTTGGAAACCTTCACTTTTTTGTATAAACTTGCACGTTTAGGCTTTGTCATGAAGATAGCCCTGTCATCACTTATTTCAGCTATGTCCTCCTCAGGAAGGATTTTAGCAGTAGCTTCACACTAAGCTACTCCTGCCTGAGGGAAATGGAAGCTGAGAGCCCCAGGCAGCATTTGGAGCCATAGCATGGCTGTCACTGAGCATGGACACTGAGGGGAGCAAGTGGCTGTGAGCAGCTGGGCAGTGCAGGCTGAGGGCTGCCCCCTCTGCCAGCCCCAGTCTGGCACTCTGAGCTCCTTAGCTGTCAGCTGCATGTGAGCAACGAAGTCCTGAGTGCCCCTGGGTGCAGCAGTGCCCACCTTTGGCTGGAGAGCACCTCACACCACCTGGCATGGTCACTGCCACGAAAATGGCATGGTCCTTCTGCGGCCTTACACCATCTGTGCATGGGATTGACACCAGGCCAAAGCCCGTGGCGCTTTTGAGTACAGGCAGGAGTTGTCACCCTTTCTCAAAGGGAACAATAAACTTGGTGTGGTCAGAGCCTTCAGCTTCAATATGATAAAAAAAAAGGAAATAAGAAAAAGCTAGGGTGAAGTTTAGAACCTGTTTTCCATATCAGAAGGATATACATAGGCTCACAGAGAATTGGAAAGATTGTCAAATGCAGCTCCCATTGCAGTGATCTAGCTGAGTAAGGGCAGATCCATGGGTGCTGCAGAGCTCTGGTGGTGGCATTTACATCACAGAGTTACTCCAGGCTAGTTATTTTCAGGACTTCAGCTTCAGCAGGGGAAGGAAGGAGCTCCTTTGTAATGTAATTCCTGGATTATGGCATTCAGGGGCTGCACCGGTAAGCACAGCAAGGCAGTGACACTGCTGGTGGCTCCTGGCTGCAGCGACAGGGCTGCGCATGCAGTCGCCACACTTGGGATGATAAACAGGCTTTACTGACAAAAACATACATGCCTTCCAGATTAGAATTAATTCTGTCCCTGAAGTAATAATGTCTGTTGTACCTGGGATTTAGTGCCTAAATTCCACCAAAGTTTCACTTAGACCTGTGAAGTGCTTTTTTGGGTCTGACACCTAGCAGATCCACATTTAAGCGCAAACTGCAGAGGAAACATTGCCAAAAGAGATGTAACTGCTTAGGGCAAGAAAATTGTGCCTCTCTAACGTACTAAAATTAAGTCAATCATGCAGCTGTTGACACTAGAGGGAATGGTTGATGTAATTTATTTGGATTTAAAAAAGAAAAAAAAAATCCATATAAAAATATCCCTACCAAGAAGCCATTAAAGCAAATGCGTATTAAGGAAGCGAGATCTAAAGTAGTTGTGCATTAGAAACTAAGAGGTAGAGCAGGATTAAATGGTCCATTTTTTTAGCATGGCAAAAGGCTAATGGTATAGTGCCCCAACATTGTTCAGCTGGTGCTATCTGAAAACGGGGATGAACATGCTGCCAGGGAGGTGGCACTGTTTGCTCCTAGCAGAGAATTACTTCAGTTAATCAGAACTAGGGAAGATTGTGATTGACCTGGGTTAACAAAGTGCATAAATGTGCAGTGTGATGCAGATGAAAAAGAAAATGAAATGCAATGCCAAGAAATGCAAGGTTTGGCACACATTCAAGAGAATAATTGGAAGTATTTGTAGGCTTTGCTGGGCTCTAAATTAACCATAACTATTTAGGTCATTACTTACTATGACCAGCCCAGTGGAATAGTGTGTTGTGAAGGGATCCTATGGAAACAAAAGAAAATGTGAGACCATGGGGGGTGGCAGTAGCACAGAACAGAAGATACAACTCCCATCCATAAATCAACATGAACAAATCACCCATAATTTTTCTTCTTGCTCTCTCTTTAAGCATAATGACAAAAAGAACTCTGAAGACTGGCAACTAAATAATTAGAGAGGTGGAGGATGCTGAAAACAAGGGTTTGTTTAGAAAGAAGTTAAGTAATAGGAGACAGAGGGCAAGTATTTAAAACAATGAGTGGTGTTAAGAATGCAAACTAAGAAGCTTCTATTTACATTCCTACCGAGATAAAAAAGAAGCAGAGTGGTATATTTAAAGAAAATTAAAATGGATTATTTTCATGAGAACATCATTAACCTTTGGGAATCATTCTGTTAAGCAATCATGGAGGCCAAATGTTCAGCAGCATTATGTTATTTTAAAACAATTCTAATGCTACAATAGGACTGGAACAGTTATTCCAATGCTATCTACAGAGATCCAGCTTCTCCATTAAAAAGGCCATACATACCTGCTGGCTCCTATTTGGGAATTTGAACTTTTAATGTGCATTAGACAACTGTGCTGCCTAAACTTTGAACTAGTTGGCTGTGGAGAGTCTACATTGTGCCAGGGCTCCTACTTCACCATATAAAAGGAGGTGTGCACCCAAGGAGGACATGGTTCAGTACACAAACTTTGCTGTAGAAAAATTTTCCTTACGGAGCTACCTATTCTGAGTGTAATTTATGCAACTATGACTTCCCCCATCTGGGATCCCAGAATGATGTCTGCAGCAGCTGGTGCATTATACTGAATGGTCCTTTAAAATCTCCTTGCTGCTGAGTTGAGGCTTGTGTGATTTTCAGTGGCATTTATAACCACTCAGGCTGCACCATGGTGTGATCCGCTGCACATGCCAGGAACTTTGATGGGGAGCGGCTGAGATTAATGATGACATAATACACTAAGAAGAGATATTAATGCTCTTAGGCATGAATTAATGAAATACCATTGAGAATTTATCCTGCATGAATAAAAGGATTTGGAAGTTGTCCTAAAAACCACATGAAGATTTTACTGAAAAAAACCCCAAACACTCTGTTAAAATAGACAGGGTCCTAATGAACCCTTACTTCAAACTTTTGGCAGAGCCAGATGATTGAGTTGGAGCTATTAACTGAATTCCTACTAATTTGCAAAGTGTTTGTGTAAATGAAAGACACAGATCTCTTGCTTCCAGGGTTGTGACAGTGATAATCATTATCTCCAACTCAGTGCAAAGCTGGATTGCAAACTGTGGTGTCACTGTGGTGTAGAGAGCCAGCATACCAGTGGCATCCATAAATCTGGGATCCTCATCCCACAGTGCAGCGATATAGCAAGATCCTTGCTTCCTGAATTGGTAGCTGCTCTTCATAAACGTGGAAGGTGATTGTCACCCTTTATTTTTTTTAGAAATTAAGGAATGTTTTACTGTGATCTCTCTGGGGAATCTTTGCAGAATTACTAAAAAGCTGAAGGATTACTGCTGAATCCCGTAATTTTAAATTCTTCATTGTTCCCTAGACTTAGTGAATTAAAATGTGGTGTGTATATATATACACATATATATATATACAACGTTTTAATATGTTTTGTATATATGTTGTGTATATATAATGTTTTAATATGTTGTGTATGTATATGATTGTCTACCTGCAGCTTCTCTTGATTTTGAAAAGTAATTTTATTCAGGGATAAAACATTACTATATGTTGTCGTATAATCAAGGCTAGAAGAGAATTTTTGTTATTTCTGAAGCAAAGTGGGGCAACACCAGCTATACAGTACAGAGGGACTGTTTACTTTTTTTGTTGCTCTGTTAATGTCTGTTTTGAGTAGTTAAAAAAGAAATCCTTAAAACTTAGGACATCAAGTATGACACATATTTTATCCATAATTTATGGCAATTTGAAACACCTTTTATTGCCTACATAAGTGAATATATGTAAACTTTATTAGGAACTTCATTTCAAATTTAAAATAAGCAAAGGTGTATTGTAGAATTTACAGATAAAGGTTAGTTTTAACTAAGAAGCTATTACCAGTGTTGCATTTCTTCATGTTATGGTTCACTTATGTAGAATTGAGATGTATTTTATATTAAACAATGCATAGCACCATTATACAACAGTTCACTAAATGCACATCCCATTCAATCTTTTGTAGGAATTAATATAACTGGACTGAAGTTACAAGGAAAAATTGGACTGAGCCAGTAGGTTTAACACTAACAGGAGATTACCAGCCATAAGAAAATTACAGCTCTTCTGAAAGACAGTGCCTAAAACAGCAACATCTCGTGGGCACCATCATAGGAACTGGTTAAGTGATGACCCTGAAGGAACACTTGTTTCCATTAATTCTGCTGCCATTATTTCGCTATTCTTGAACTCTTCCTCTGAATTCTTCTGTCCTTCTGATCCCAAGACAAGATGGCAGGAATGTTAGAAGAGAACATAAATTACAATAAGCTGTCAACTATATAATTCTACTGTAACCTACTACACTGAGAAATTACACCAACAGAAATTTGGCAATGTATTGTCTGCTAGCTAAACACAGGACGATCACTAGCTCAACATTAAAAAAACAAAAACAAAACCAAAAACCTGGGCTCACTAAAAAGCAACATCTACATTACAGAGAAGCTAACAAAAGAATTCCTTATGATACTTAGGTTCAGCTGGTTCATCTTAGGTTCATCAGCTACATTTTCTTGTTTTATGAATACTTGTTACATTTGCAATTGAATATGTATTTAAGATCACAATGCTACAAACCTTTCTCCAGTATGTAGTTTTGCCATGTTTAGTTAGACACAAAGGGGTGATTGTTTGAAATAGGGTTGAAGATTTTACAGAAAGTTGGTGATGTTATTAGGTCATGTAATTAGGTCTGTAATTACTTGAGTACCATAATTTTGAAATCCTTAAGAACAAGATTTCCTAGGTAAAGGCAGCAAGTATGCTTTTGCCAGACAGACTAAGGGAATAATTTCTGCTCCAAGGAGTCTGCTGAGTATCCTGAATCCGAACTAGGTCCTGTTTCATAGAGACTTCAGATTTTTAAAGCATCTCTACTAAACAGAAGTAAACGATTTCTGATCAAAATTTAAATGTTTCACTCTACTGCAAACACAGTAACTTTTAAGTGTGAAGGAACTAACTGGCAAGAGTTACCAGTGGCTGATGGTGGAAGATGCTTTTTTCCTCATGAACAATTGCTACAGTGTCACAGTCCTGAACAGAAATATTGAGGTTACTTGACCCACAGGGGTCCATCTCAACGTGGATTTTAGAGTTTGAACCTTCTCAACAGAGGGAAGTCTCACCCACAACATTCTTCTGAACTCCAAACTTCTTAAAAATGCATTGACTTATTTTCCAAAAGGACTTTGTATATTCCAATGCATTAAAAGGTAACGATACAGCTTTCAAGTGAATTTTTGCTGTTATCATACAGAGTCACAGTGACCACACATGAAACTGTGGCCCCTGTGATGATGGGGCATTAATTCGAGAGTTACTTGAAAGAACATAGTTTAGGAAGTCGTGACAAATGCAGCCCTTGATGCTATCTTTGAAAGGCCTGGATGAGAGGAACAAAATAGGCTTGGGAATCAACACAACAAAGATTTCAGACTTCCAATTTAGCTGCTGATTTGTAGATAACATCTTGGGCATCAGCTGCCTTCTGCAGTTCTCTAGCTTGATAAAAATAGGGACAGTCATGCTTATTTATCTAACACAAACCAGTGCCATGATGGATGAATTATTTATACAGCACTCAGAGTGCTAGCCAAATGCTGCTTATTCGTGTTTTCCCCTCTGCAACAATGTATCTTCATCACTAATAATTAACCACTAATTACTGTTGCCAAGAATATGAGAGTGGTGTTTACCACCTTATTTTTAATTTCAGTGCAGATGTCTACTTTAAAGTTATGTAAATATATGAATTTACAGTACATTTTCCTAATGACCCTGCTATATCTGGGTTTGATCTTATTCAATTGTGACAAAAGAATAGTAAAGATGACCTATCTTCTGTAGAGAAATAGACAGTTTCTGTTGAATTCTCGACACTTAAATCATGAAATGCAAAGATGCCATTCTAGGCAGGACACATCTGGGTCGAAGGACTGCTGATGCCAATTATGCTTTGTACATAATAATGCACATTTTACCTATTTGGAAAAAAATTCACATTTATTTACTGTCAAACAGGTGTTAAACTTTACACTGGATATTAGTGATGGGCTCATTATTAACAGGTTTACACAAAGGGATGAAAAAAGCAGAATTTTGTTGAAACAACTTACATTTCATTTGATTTTTTATCATAAAATAAATTAATTACTAAATATAGGCAGAAGTAATATGGAAGAGTTATAGCTATGTTTTATTTATTTTTTTTTAAAGGACAGGCACCTTTTATTCACGAGAAAGCTTGTGAGAAGTGTCCAGTGTCCCCTTTACCCCTTACCACCCAACCCTGATTAAAGAATGAACAGGGAATTGAGTTACAATCTTTGTTAGCTACACCAAATTTGTGCAAGGCTTGGCATAATTGGCTTCCAAAACAACTTTCTCCCCAAATTATGTTTCTTTTTGGCAATAAAAATTCAAAACATAAGAATAAAAACTAACTTGTCAAAGCAGAACACTGTTTACAGTGAAAAAATAAGTGAAAACAGGTAGAACTTGCATTTTAAACAAACTATCGTACTATGAACAGTGTAAGAAAAACAGCTTATAACATATGTGCAACCAAGAGCTTTTCACAATATTTTCTTCAAACTCTTTAAAATTATTTTTTAATGACAATTATATTTCAGTTGGACACAAATGTATTTATTTTACCCTAGCAATAGAACAAAATATAATTTCTTTAGCCATTTTTTCATGAGAACGGTTCATTGTACAGTAGAGGAAATATATGAAATAAGGCCTGTGGCTTGATTGCTAGTGGTTAGACATGTATTCAATCTTTGCCCTAATGGAAAAGATTTGCAGTGAACTGCAAACTGATGCAGAATATCTCTCCTGCTTTTGCAAGTCTTGTCAGGAATAGTAAGGTACAGTAAATTTGTCCCACAGGATTTTAAAGCCTACGCCTTGTATATAATACAATGTAGGCCTAGGAAAAAAAAATGGTGCAGCCATATTTACAAATTTAGTTCACAAACTGCTGCAGTAAAATGGCTGGAAAGTGTTTATTTATCTTTTTTCACAATTTTGTTAAATTCAGCAGCAGAAGATATCTTAAATACCTTGTTGGTATTTCTTTGTAACAAATAATTCATTTTAGTATACTCTGTGTATATACAAAGTTTTTGTTTTATAAAAATTCACAGAACTGCGAGGTCCAGTCATCCCTGTAACTGGAGAACCACAGGGTCAACAGAATTGTCTCTTCGAGCAGATATGAGGGAGCCTGCTTGGGGCCAATTAAGTCTTTTTAATACTTGAACGTGGCCTTTAATATTTCTTTGCTACACTATTAAAGGCTTGTCACTAGTTGCATTTGTCCTTCTCTAACATCTCCTTCCGGAATACATCCTTCCTTGTTAATGGGAATGATATAGCCGTCGCTATTACCCCTGCTGATTTGATAGTACATCTGAAGCTGATGGCCAGCTCCTAGGTTTGGCATGCTCTTGTAGTAAATGTCCTCATTTTCACTCCTCCTGGAAGGGGAGAGGTCTTCTTCAACGTCGGGGCTGCTCTCTGGATAGGGAGAGTCTCTGAGGTTGGGCATGCTCGTGTAAAGAGAGTCTCTGTTGGGGGACTGGAGGTGGTCGTCGGCCTCGGCTGTCAGCTGTGAGACGTAGCTGTCAGTTCCCTCGGTCTTCACTTTCTTCTGGGGCTGGTACAGAAGGGAGTGAGTCCGCTGAGGGATGAGTGGGGCCTCCAGCTCTTTGTGGTGGAGCTCCAGCCCGGGGGTGTCACTGTGCATCAAAGATGAGGCGTCTGCCACGATGGCGTCATCTTCGCTACTGCTCCCGCCGATCACAGCCTTGGCTGGCAGCGCCCGCTCCAGGTTGTGGTTCTTGCTGCTGCCCCGCAGGTTGTTGTGCACTAACTCTGAAATGATCATTTTCTCAAAAGCTGTATCATTCAGGCTTAGTCCACAGTCTACAACTTGCACGCTGTCGTTATAGTCTCCATTGCGCAATGAGTAGCTGTTGTTGAAATTACCATTTAGCGGTAGAGTATCCATGGCACTTGTATCCCTGGCATTGTTCAGTGAATGTCCTGAAATGGAAAAGGACAGCTCTGGTTACTGCCTGCCATGTTTTTATAACTTTTTTTTTTTCTTTTTAACAAAGTTCTTTAATGTAGTTCAGGACAAAGTTGTACTTGGAAGTAAAACTTGAGAAAAGTTAGGTTATTGAACATTCCCAAATGTAAACAGTTGCACACCTTATAGGAAAGATGCATTCTAAAAATAGCAATGTGTGTTTCCTGTGGGGAATAGAGGCATTTGAATTTCTTAATTTAGTGTCAATTCTGTGACTTTTCCACAAGGAACCGTTCACTCCATGCCCTTGCATATGTAATGCAAAGCAATTCATTTGGAAACATCTATGTTTTGAAGTACATCACCATGATTTAGAAAAAGAAAATTAACAGAATTTGTCCTAAACGACACTAAATTAAAAAGGAATTAGATCACAGACGTAACTGAAGGTAAATGTACAACATAAACCCACGTAACTGGCAAGCAACTACTTTAACAACATTTCTAACATTTTTTTCCTGGTTGGTTTTTATTTTTGGAGATGAAGTAAAGAAAAGAATGAAAAAAAATGGATAAATACAAAGAATTTATGTTAAACAAGGACAGCCATCTTTCACACTACAGGGACCAGGGCCCACAAGCACCATCCAACAACACGATAGACAGCAGGTGGAATGACTCACTTTGGACAACTCACATCATGTCTGTCTGCTCAGGCTATCTGGCCTAAGAGTAGCTGATATATAAAAGAAAGTAAAATGATTTATTGTAACATGATGAAGAATTACTGAGCTTCTCAGCAACTTAGTCAGAGCAAGGGTTCAGCAAATTAGATTACTAAGCAATAACAGCTTTTCTTTTCCCACTCAATGCAATGTTTTTGCACTAATATTCTCTCTGCCAACAAAGGCCCCGGGCTCCTAAAGGTCAAAGTTTGCCTGCAGTCTGCATCAGTCACAGTGACAGCGCTGAATGAAGCAGAATAGTTAATTAAGAGTTAGGCCCACAGTTACCATGGGCATGAAAGTCAAATGCAGAAATGTTAGGAATTTCTGTAAGTATGGGTCACAGAAATTAAACCAAAGAATAAATATTAGTTGTGGAATGGGAAGAGGAAATCAGCCATGGCTGATATCTCATAGCTGTTGAGGGAATGACAGATTGGGTAAGTCTGCTGAAAACATGAAAAGGAATTTAAGAGGGGGGGAAATGAAGTCTTATGATGATTAAAGTCTTTATGCTTTGGGTTTTGGCTTTTTTTCTGATAACTTGAGAAAGAAAAGGTTTTCCTATAGACACAAAGACATGTAAACTATGACAGCACAGTGCTTCCCAAGCAAAGGAAAAAAGAAAGAAAGAAAGAAAGAAAGAAAAATTAGCAAGAAATTAACAGTCTGAACCATGGAAATCAGAGGGCTAGAGCATTCCTAGAAAAGCACTTTATCTACAGATATGTCTGGAAGTAAAGAAAGAATGAAGTGACTACTGAAATGAGACTGACCACTGTGAGGCTGCTGCATAATATGCAAGGCTTGGAGGAGTATAAGGGAAAAGTTTTTTTGGAAAAGATTTTACATTTTCTCATTTTGTGGATTTTTTTTCATAATTAAAGCTGCAGCTTATCCTAGAAAATTCAATATTCACTGGAAATATTGTTTTCAATTGAAAAGAAATTGCATTTTCTCTCCAACTTCAAAAAATAGAGTAATAATTTCCAAATAAATTCTGAGCAATTTGAAAGTAATTTTGCATTTGTATTATTGTTAACTCTTCTCCATGTGTACTAATTTTAATAATGATGAGGGTTGTTTGAAAGGTCTCTTTAAGCTTTGATTAAAAGACTATGTAGTTTTGCAATTACATGTATGTTAAAAGATTTTTCTTGCAATGGATTAAGCTGTGCAGAACATATGGCATTTATAAAAGTAGACAACACATGGACCACATGCTGGATTCATTTCCCTCATGAAAGTGATTTAATTCTGTAATTTTAATTTTCTTTTCCTCTGCTAAAGAGATATCAAAATACATCTGATAATCCAAAATGAGTTTTCTATGATACACTGCAGAGTTAAGCGTGCTAGAATATATTCAAATTGGTTTGATGAGGCAAATTTTGTTGCCCATGATCAGGTAATTAATTTGAAATCTTTCATAGCCTGTAGCAAGATTACAGCAGGAATGTAAAAATATAAATAAATTGTTAAGTATTTCGGCATGACACTGCTTTGGTTTTAAACAGCAAATTATTTCAGCATTGCATAACTTGTGTTACCAATAGGGTTTGCTACAGACCTCATGGTGTTTCCCAAAAAGCAGTATGCAAGTACTTTTTGAATGTGGAAACATTTTATTTGCAAATTGTGAACCACTTGCCCGCTGAGTCTACTTCATGACCGCTAGTTATGTTTTAATTGTGCCCATTAAAAATCATGCTGAAAAAATTTACATTTGATAGGCAAAGTTAAGTTTTACTCCCATACTTGTCTCTCTGTAGGTTGCTAGAGGAAAGCATAAGGAAAGTAAGAAAACAAGAGAATGAAAATAGAAACTACAATTCAGTTAAAAAGGAGACTTGAAATAAAAATTGAAAACAAGGTTTTATGAGCTCTTTTTCAAAGATTTATCATTCTATTTACACTAAAGTGATCTTAGGACTCATGAAACAGTATCTGCAAGATATTTACTGATGAACTGCAACATCTTTAAAAAAAGCAAGTAGATAATGTAAACAAAATGTCAGGTAAATGATGACACCCTTTATTCCTACAGAACTAAACTGCTCTAACTGTTAACCTCCAGATTTTCCTACAGGAAAATGATCTCCCATAAAGCTGCACTATACTATAGTTTAGATCTGTTTGACGCTGGATACGATTTTCTACACCGGGGTATCCAAAGGTGTCAAGATGCCTTGCACTCCTTTAGTATCTCATCCGTCCCATGAGCAGGGTTTTCTCAGCAAGCTTTAGAGTCAACCTTATATTGCATAGACATGATACCTCTAAGTGAAATATATCTTGAAGATGGGCTCTCGGACCATGTGGTGTCAGTCCTTTAATAGTATATTAAGATTTATGCCACCTGTGTTAAAAACATGGATAATTATTGGTAAATACTGTTAGGGCAAAGGCATTACTATAATATAGTGCAGTTTTACAAGCTGACATTGGCAACACTGTATTTCTCGAATTTATTTCACAAATTCAGACTGTACGGCTGGGGTATTGCAACTTCAGTTTCTATCTAGGGAAAAGAGGGAATTTGGAGCGAGCCAAGAAAAGCAGTTTATTCAGGAAGTATAAGCACACCTGGTGAGTTAAACACAGGAGCTGAAGGGGCATTACATACAACTGTTTCTGCGAGCAATGTGTTATAGGGGTTGTTAGTGCCGTGTGGTCGAAGAAGAGGGTTTGTTAGTAGGTAATTGCCAGTCATTCCTAAAGCAAAAGAAACAGAAAAAAATGTCAGTTCCTTAATTTTAGCCTGACAGGTTCAATAAAGAATAATTTTTATTCATCAAAAATCACGTAGGATTTCTAAAATGTAATTCGGCTGAAAATTTCTGGATGTATTTGAGCTATGCATTGGAAATGGGAACAGGAAAATACAGTTAGATTCCAGTAATTCACAGGTGCTGTCCAAATCCCCAAAGTAAACATCTAGTGAAAGTGATATTTACTAATGTATACAAAATCACTGTTACAAAACAGTCGCAATTAAATGCTTAGAGATCAAGGTACTACATAAAGGTATTAGAAATTTTAAAATGATCATAGGGAACACTTCTGTCCAGAATTGACAGAACAGAATTGCTCAAACTGAAAGGTATTGAAAAACCTCTTACGACAGGATCAGAGCTGTTACTCACTTTATTAAAAACACACAGAGAGTGGAATTGCTGTTTTCAAACAAACAGTGGATGACAAATTGCAAGAAGCATATCTTAGTATATGCAAAAGTATGCATGCTGAGGGGAAAGCAAAATATTTGCTCTAAGAAATCAGAGCATTCACATTTTCTCCTGGGACAATCATGCTGCAAACATATCTGCCAGGTTTTAAAAAAAGAATTACTCAAACGACAAATTTCTTTAAACTATCAGTTTACAAACTATGTTCGACAGAGAAAAATACTACATACACAGACTCTTTTAAATGCTTGTAAAGTCAAATTTACATGGTAATGCAACACCATTTAAACAAGTCTCAGAATAATCAGAAAAAAACCCCAGCATATTTTGAGAAATTATTAAAAAGACAATCTCTGATTTCTAGCTACTACAAGAAAAATGCTGTGATTTAAAAATTAATTTGAACATTTCAATAAGATAAAATTCAAGTTCCTTTTTTGTTACTTTGCAAAGCAGTACATCAGGATCAATGTATCACAGACTCAAGGGCAATTAAAGAGACAGCTATATTTTTATAGCATAAATATTTTTATTTGGTGAGGAATGATATATATTCTAAATATTAATGCTTTTGTTCTCCCAGAGCTACTTAGTAGTAGAAATGAGCAGAAGTTTCTAACACTCAGAGAATTATTGTCTGACTATGCTAATCTTATTTGAAACTTTGTATTAGTGATCAACTTAAAAAATTATCATTTATTTTTTCCATTGTAAAGTACTTTTTACTAGAAATAATAACTGAAATATATTTTGCTTGTTTTTTTTTTATTTTGTATACTATATTTAATCTTGATTAGAATAATTATGTGTAGTTGGTAGTCATTTTTTTTCAATTCAAATTTCTTTGTAACAAGAAAAGAAAAGCTTAATTAAAAGCTTGATTTTTATTTTAAAGGAAAAATGATACTTGTCATTAATTATTGAACTACCCTTATATGTATGTATCACTGAGATGATGACAATATTATAACTGAATAGAGTTGATACCAGTTTTTCCTAATCATGGCAGAACATCTCCAGTGACTTGAGTCTGGAGCTTGAAAAAGGGGAAGCTGCTGAGACCACTGTTCAACACTGAAATAACTAACAGCGCAGCAGAGTTAGAGCAAATCTTAGGAGTCAGAGACAGCAAATTAGGGTAAATACCAAATTTTATGTGGCTTGTATTTTTGGAATTTTAGTAAGACACTGAAGGGGACATGAAAAATACACATTTTCTACTTAGGAGAAGTTACCGGATTTTGATTTTTGCCAGAAGAACATTCAGGATTCATAAGGGGGATGGGAGGAGGAGCAAGACACAGAGGTCTTACCCACTTTCTATATACCAAACATCAGAAATAGAATCACACTTTCTGATATCTTTTGCTTTGCAAACACCATGATTTTTACTTCCAAAATGAATGTAAATACATGTTCCTGCTATCAAATCCCAAATTTGAATTTTCTGTTTGAAACTTTCTGAGTTGAGCAGGAACTGGTTGCAATGAGACCAGGGCCACCTGCTCTTCATTTAAGGATTGGGTGGAAGAATAGTCTTCAAACCTGGCTTGCACAGCGCAGTCTTCTCTCCACTGCTGGCTCAAAATGCCTTCAAAGCACAGTGGGGAGAGGTGAAAGGGAGGGACAATCTGTCTTGGTTAATACCCTTGTCTTCTCTCTGGACATGAGAATGAGGTTACAGATTTCAAAGTCTATTTGAGCTGAGAAGTTTTGAGTTTTGACTTCTCTGCCTGAAAATCTGGATTCTATCCCATGTTACAGATATGATGCTCTTTGAAATAAAAAAGATAAATGCTTTACAGACATCTTTTGCATAGAAATGATATCAATTAGATTTCACTGGGAAAATTTCTGCACCTAAAAATCAGTCAAATATGCGTGAAAATGTTACTGCACTCATATTTCTATTTCAGATTTAACCTATAAAGGTTAGGAAAGATTTAAAATTATGATCTTGCTTTTAAGCTAAATTATTGATGAAACTAATTTAAATACATTCCCATGAATTGAAGAATTCAATGTCTATAGCAGGGGCCAGTTAAGAGAACATGGTTTCAAAAGTGCTACTGGATAACTTGAAATCTCTGCTTTTAGATAACACTTGTTCCAGATTTTTTTTTTTACATTCTTTTAAATTCTTCTGTGTTAAATGATATAAAATCTGTATTAAATTTATGGCTTCTAAAACTGAAATGTTCCCAGTGACTGACCTTGATTAAGTGTTGAAGTGCTGTTGATGTCACCTGAGATAAAAGACGATTCCGATTGTTTTCTCACAGTGTCATTCCACATCCTCCTTATCCGACTCTGTTAACACAAAGCAGTGAGACAAAGCATACTAGGTTACAAAAAGATTTTTTTCCTACTTATGTGCTATTATGTAGAATATTTGTGTTTATTTTAGCCTAAACTTAACCATTCTTCTAGCACATAATGAAAATTCCTTCCTTTTTTATTAAAACTCTAATTTACTAAACTTTGTTTCAATGAAGCATGATGGCATAAACCTTCCTATAAACAAGCCCCTAATCACAAACAAAAATAAAGTATTTGTATTAGACCAAAGTAAATGTTTAAAAAGAAAAAATTCTACTGTGCAGAAGTATGTATTTGCCATCTAAATGACAATAATGAGAAGACAATTAGTCTTTCTTATTGGAAGACATCTCAGTAGGCCTTTCATAAATAAGGTAATTAAAAGTTGCTGTCAAAATCTTTGTTACCTGGGTGCCAGAGGAATAGCGAGCGCTGGTTCTCGTTGTTGATGCCTTCACTGAACTGTGGGGACTCTCAGTTGGAAGTCCTCCACAGCAGTAAGAATGTCGGAAGCATTTCCCATATTCCTTGCGTACCTATGGGGGAAAAAAAAAATTGCTCAGCACATGAAATAGTTTTAAGTATCTGCTGGCAGAAACACATGAACCTTGCATTGAGACTAGTCACTTTTCAAGCAAATAGATAATTCTTGTCTGTCAAATTGCTGGCTGTTAGCAGAACCACATATTTCTCCCTGCTTAGTGGCAGTATTAGCAGTTACCCAGGAGCTACCCAATTATTTCCAAGGTATACATGCAATTCTTAGAGATGTCCCTGAATAATCATTACTGAGTTAGTTATAGAACTGTTTGTATTTCATTTTCATATTGTAGATTAATATAGTTAAGTTTACCTGAATTGAATGCTGGCTGAAAACAGTGTTTTTTATAAGAGCTTTAGGTACAGAAAGCACAGAAAGCCTGTCTTCCCATCCTAGCAGGCAAGAAGGGCTTGAGCACTGCTCAGTGCTGCCCCTCATGCAATGATTTCCAATAAAAAGTGCAAAATGTGCAATGCCTGTAAAGGCATTTTCTTACTCTGTGTAACTCATCCAGCTGCTACTTCAGATGGCCACACTTACCCTGGCACTGAACAGAGCTCACAAACACCACTGCCCCACTCCAGGCACAGCCCCAGCTATGCTGGTGGAGCTACTTGTCAGTGTTTCAGAGTCACTTTTTGAACAATAAAGGCTGGGAATTAAGCACCTTTCACTTTTAGGACCAAAACATAAAATTCTAATTCCTATCTTTGTTCAATCTAGAAATTGGAATATACCTATGTTTATGTTTTGTTATTTTTTTTCTGACAGAGCAGCAAAACTAATTAATGGTTCCAGTATTTGGGCTGCATTTATTCACTTTCTGTTTCCAGTGACCTACTGGAAACTTTAGTTTTGTTATGTGTGATAACAACTGCCATAAAAGTAATCAGGATCATTTTACAGAGCAGTTAATTCTCTTATATTCCATGACTGCTTCACTGATTACTGTTTTCAGATAACAAGATCGCGTGCATGTCTTGGCAGCAAGACTGCACCAGTGAAAGGACACAGTGGATAGAATTTCTACAGATGTGTAAGCCTAAATTCATAAATCTTCTACTAGGTTACATGCGAACTTAAGCGTCTCTTTTACATCAATGAGAATTACGAGTTTCAGTGAAAAGAGGGATTTCAGCTAATCTGGAAATTCTACCTGACCTATAAATATATAAGACAGAAAGTTATATTAGACAGAAAGTATGCAAAAAGAGAAGAGCAGAAAATGCAAAAAATCAATCGAGTGGATTTACATATATAATGTACTGTTTTCTACAGGAGTTTCACTCACGGAATACATACTGTGATGTTTCTATAAACCACAAGAATGAAGAAAAGTTGACTAATTTGTGCTTTAAGTTCAAGCTAGGCACAATAACTCAGCTTTTTATAAAAGTATATGGTACATATTTTTAGTCAACCCCTATCTATATCAGCACAAAAGACATGAAAAAAATGAAAACAGGAATGAAACAATTTAGAATTATAATTTTTAACCCTGTAGTCTAGAAAACTTAGGTCTATATACATCATCACTGGATGGTATAACACCTAAGAAAATACATTCCTGAATGTACTAATGCATATTAAATGCTCCAAACCACTACACAATAGAGACAATAGCAATCAAAACTGTATTTTTACCCAAATACCACCCTCCAGGGCTGGTTTTGCCTAATGCCTATATTGCAGTGAATGTACATTATCTGTCAGGACTGTGCATTCCACTGTCATTATTTCTAAATTATAGCTTGCTGGAAACTGATGGAAGCAACAACACTATAATCTCGTCAGAACTGGAAACATAATAGTTTTCACTTCCACAATTCTATTTCTCTGTTCAATTTAGTGACCAAGTAGTAATAACAGAATAAAAGGACTACATTAGCTATGCAGACAGAGGATAGGACAATATCCAGTCAAAGGCAGTGACACTTAAAAATCTTAAATGGCAGCTTTAACATTCTTTCAGGTATAAATCTTATTGCTCTAGGTTATGTTTTTTCACACTTGACTGGTATTTTAATAGTGCTTTTTGCTGACTCCACTTTATATAAAAACAAGGCACAGCTGTAAAAAGAAATAAAAAAGGAATCTGTTTCTGATTTTCAAGTCCAATATAAATAGTAAAAAGGGAAACATTATATGAAACTCTAATCTAGAAATTATTTGCAGTCTGAGAACGTTTGCATTTTCTTCCCTATCTTCTTCCTTTCTCTTCTCAATCTTCTCTCTAAGTGTTCTTTTGTTCTCTCCAAATGAGTGGAGTGTCATGTTCATTCGAGTAAAATTCCATCTACCAGATCTTTTCCTAAAACATCTCTGAATACCATTGTCTACACCAAATTTAGAGATGCTGGCAATATTAGAGCTGGTACAATTGAGAACATATGCATAGGATTTTTGTATTTACACAACAACACTTTATCCAATGGTCTCAAACCACCTTACAAATATCAGTTAATTATGTCTCTGGTGAGCTAATTATAATGGGAGTTAATAATTGCTAGGTCTCCAGCCTAAAATTGGTAAAAATATTTAGAATCTAACTACTGTAAACTGGGTATTTCCAAATGTGGGACATACTGCATTTCATGTTAAGTTTGTTTGGGTGGGATTTTTTGAAGTTCATCCTTCCTCTCAACTCTTATTACTTTCATTTGTCCTGCCTTCTAACAAAGGCTGTCAGCTTTTTTTATGCACTCATCATTAAAGCACCTCTAAGGCATCCTTGGAAGCACTCTCCACCCTCTGGGGAAGACAAGGGCTGCTGGGAACCCAAAAAAGGGTCCCACAGAGCTGTGCCCTTCACTTTCCTTCTCTCCTGTTTGCTCCTCTCTCCCCTTCAAGCTTTCTCTCTGTCTCCCTCTTTGTCCCTCTCTCCTTCCAGCAGACCTGCTCCTTCTGGGCCCTTCAGCTTTCATCCAGCAAACGGTAGCAGAACTAATTTTGCTCATCCCACTCGTGAGGGAGACCCCAGTGAAGAGCACAAAGCTATTGGGATTTCTGAGGGAGGCAAACACTTGGAAAAAAAGTATTAATCCTGGTATATTTTCTGTCTTCAGAAAACTATTCCTGTTAGCAGCTGTCTAGCATTAATGACTACTTTTTTCTAAGGTGTGTCAAAGTTCATAATAAAATTAATTTTTACATCCCACGTAATTTTGTAATGAATGAGCACACATAGTACAATCCCTGCCTATCACCCATAGCTTTATGTGGCAGCTTAATAGGATCTCAGGAGAGGTACTCTGCCTTGATCTAAGAAAAGGAGAGCATTTACAGGCTGATCTGGGCTGATATTGAAACCAACCCTCAGTTTGCAGCACTGAAGCAAAGGCAGGACTTGTTTCATGTGGACATAAAAGACTTTTGGCTGTAAGTCCAGGCTAATATGTACCACATTACCAGTGCTAAAATTTTAAATTTTCTTCACAAAATCTCCAAACATTTTGAGCCCAGGTTGGAAATGCTGCATCTATGTTAAACCTGTCTGGGTCACAGACATGACTCCCACTAGAACATATAGCAAGAACTCCATTGGAATTCTAGGCCCCTCATCAAACTATTTCAAAATACTCCAGTTAATTTTATCTCTATTTTCTTAAGAATTATGTGTGGCATTTTTGAGGAGTTAGGGAACATACATCTGTGGTTTTGGTAACTTACTTTCTTTTGAAGGGCACAATGAAAGATGAAAATAAACATTCCTTGGAAAGCATTAAATACTGTGAAGAGATATGTCATCACAACGGTCCCCTCATTTATAAACAGCAGACCAAATGACCATGTTAGGCCAAGGAGACACAGGAGAGCAAATGCACCCAGGACCCAGGATCTGTAAAAGAAAATTAATTTTAGCAACATTACTTATGAGAATATTCTTTGCCAAATCCAATATTAACATTTCAGTTCCTGCAGTTGACTTTTACTAGTTTCACAATCAAATGTAAAAATTCCTTGGGTTTAACCTTTAATCTATTAAAAAAAAGAACAATTCCATTCAGTACTCTTAAACTCCAGTGAAAACAGCAAGAGTAGATATAACCTTTGTCTTTCTCAAGAACAGCATAGGATGTCAAAACTATTTTGAAATGCAGAAGTATAACACAAACCCCAGCTACTCCATTGCTTTATCTCCTTTTAGAGAAGAGATTGATAAATCTGGCTTAGCCACTAATCACACCATAGATTTTAAACAGTGGTGCTGCCATATGACACCAAATAATGTAACACAAATGCACAAAGGTTAAACAGCAGATTAAAAGCCTAGAGCCCAAATTGTTAATGCTTCGATAAACTCAGCTAAACTGAAGCTAGAGGATGTAACTTCCGCATGAAGAAACCCTGCTGAAATGCGACAAAAATATGGATATTGTTTTACAGAACAATCTAAAAAAGATTCCGTTATGAATAGGTTAAGGAAAAGGAATTGTAGCAAACAGCACAGAATGAAAGGGAAAGGGAATTTAGTCAGTGAATTCCACATCTAACTAATGATCTTACTTGATAAATGGCTTATTATCTTCATAGCTAGAAAGCATTATAAGCAGAAAAGAGAAACAAAATTATTAGACAGAATTGAAACAGAAATTAATAAGAGCATTTTTAATTGTCTATAAAAATTAGTCAAAATTAGGAAATTCAAAATGCAGAGGCAAGCAATTTAAAATTATAAAGGCATATAATAGTTTAAAAGTCTTTAGCAAACCAGGTATCTCAAAAATAATTAATTAAAATTAAGGGAAATCCACAATATGACCGAGTTTGTAAAGTTAAAAATCATGCTAGAAGTTTGTTAATGTAGGGTTCTATCTTACCCAGGTAAGTCCGTATTATAGTAGCCATCACAAACACGGTAATTACTGGTGTGGATGAGAAGACAGAAAGAGGAAAAGGAAGAAAAGAGAGAGATGCTAAAGATTAGCTCTCTCTCTCATCATGCAACATGCAATGAAGCTGATACTGACCTATCTAGAACTTCTAGATCATAATGTTATCCTTACTGAAAGTCTCCCTTTGCCATTTCCAACATTGAAAGCAGATCTGTAAGACCCTTTCACATCCAACCCTCAGTGTCAGAAAGTTGCACCATCCCTTCAGTGTTGGTAACAAAAACCTTGAATACAATGTAAGGCTGTACAGAATACAGTAAAAAGCTATCTAAAGAAGTGAAAGCTGCCAAAGCCTTGTTAGTTATATAAAACTTATATTACTCTGCAAAAGGGATACTCCAATAGAACACCACGATAAAGTAAACATTTGTTAAATTAGCATGAAAACAGCAGATAATCTTCAAGTTAACAATAGTAATAGAGTCAATTCTCCTGGGAGAACAGGATTACGAGTAGAAACTGCTCAGAATCCCTAAATCAAAAAGTCATTTAACAAAACAAACTTAATATAATCATATCAGCCATGCAAACAGGAACATCATTTTTGAACTGCATTTTAAATGCAAATGAAATTACTACAGTGCTGTGGCATTTCTGCGAAACAGTTTCTTGGCACTAGTTCCAGGCTGAAATTATCTAATTTTGACCGGCGTTTGTGACATTACAGCAACAATGTGACGAAAGCAGGATTGGCTCTGTTTGCTTCTAATTGACATCTGCAGTTGCTGGGAGACAATGGCATGTGCTCCTAATGGAGAGTAGCTTTCAATCAGTTCAGCAATCAGAAAATAATCATAGTTCTCATACTTGAACACAAAGCACTTACTTAATGTTTTCCAACCTGCTAGAGTCTGGTTTCAAAGTGTTTGAGTGCTTCACCATTTTGCACAATGTGATCACCAGGAAGATAAGATTCAGCTGTCAAAACAGATAAGAATGAAATTAAACTACTTCAAGTAATAGGTTGAATAATGATGATGTTACAGGCTAAACAAAAACCCTGCAGTTTATTTCCAAGTAAGAAGAGAAAATTGGCAACTATATCAGATGGTCTGCAAAGCATGACTGCAAATAAGAATGAGAGGATAAAAATATTAGAAGTCTTTGTTTCACCTAATTTCCCAAATGCACCACATCATCATGAACCACCATATTTGCTATTGCCAACAACATTTGCCACTGTCAGTCCAGCTCTATCCTCCAGCATGTTTTGCTCACCACCTGCTCACCTTTACCTGTCACCTCTGGCTCTGTTCCCCATCTCACTCTCTGAGGACTATGGTCACCCCTTTACTGGGCTATACTAGTTGTCTTTTTATCACCCCATCCTGATTTTGAAATGCTTTTCACCTTTGCTGGTTTCTCCTTTTTCTTTTTTTCTTTTTTTTTTAAATTCCTTTTTGTTCTCACAATCCTACTGGGGTCTTGAAAAGACCTTAAATGTAACTAGAAAAAAAGAAAAAGAGAGGAAAAAAAGGAAAAAGAAACACAAAGATGTAGCAAATGCATCAAACTTAACAATGCCATAGACATATGCTGGTGGTGCATCCTCCTGCTGCCCTCTTTCCCTTTGTAGTCCAGATTCTGGCAAAGCATGATTGTGTGTGCCACCTGAAGGACTGTGCCATCTCATTCTTGTTGTGTCATTCATATAGGTAATACCAGGGAAGATATGGAAAGCAATTTTTTATCATTCTCTTATTGTGAAACAAAATCACAGGTGTCAAAGTTACTGGGTGCCTTTCTCCAACTGACTTCAAAGCCTGTGAAAAGCACAGGCAAGCCAAATACAAGGATGACTGCAAAAAAGTGGTATCCAATAAATTTCAGTAATTAGTTCGTGCTGTCCTATATCACACAGAAAAGTTTGACAAAACTGTACCTTTGAAACCAGTAGAGCCATTTCCTTTCAGCAAGAATACACACATCCTTATTTGTTACTACAGTGGTCCACACAAAGTGCCTGGACCAAAAGCTAAGAGAAGATGGAAGAATATGCTTGGACATCCTTATGACATATACATTAGAGAACTCTAATTCTTATAATCTTCCATATATAAAAAAAAAAAAATATATATATGTATGTGTATATATATATGTATGTATGTATGTATGTATGTATGTATGTATGTATGTGCAACTGGTTACTGATGAAGCATGACTATACTCAGTCTCTCAACTTGGGTAACCTTTGATTTGAGACAGCACCAAAATCTTCACTATTTTTGTAATACTGGGTATTCCAGTTAATGCCAGATGCATTCCTACAGCTGTGCCTTGGTGGTCAGAAATGTCACTGAAATCCTAATAAAGAGCTCATCTTAAATTTTAAAAGATGAGTATTTTTAAGGCTCTGATCAGAGTCTGTTAATAAGAACACGTATTACAGAAATAATTCCTGCTGCTATGGGCAATCACGTTATTGTTCCTGCTGCTGTCTCAAAATCAGAATGGACAGCATGAACTATAATGCAGTTCTCAATACCAGAAAAGTGTCTGGCAACTTTTGATCTTATCATGCAAAGTACAACATTTTTACAATTGTATGTTGAGATTAATAGAAAAAGGTAGTTGTGAAATAATGGAAATAAGCTTTTATGATTTATTTCTATTTGTTTTTCAAGAACTGGCTGAAAATATTTAACCTTCAAGCTGATGTATGTACATGGTGTAGGTTAAGTATATTTCCATTGCTGTAAAATGTAATAGAAGTGTCAGTAATTCATGATCTTGGTGATTATCTTTTATTATTCTTATAAGAAATGACTAACCAGATAAGAAAAACCATTTCATCATACCATTGTGATCTCCTTCTCTTATCTAGGTTTCCACTGTATGTTGTAACTTCTCTGGATGAGAAAACAAGTTGCTTCTCTCCCTGGCCTTTGCACCAGACAGGAGAAGGGCTCTGTCACTGACCTGACCCTCAGTTCCAGGTCTTTCCACACAGATTTTATTTTTCTCTATTTGAAAAAGTTTCTTGCACGGTTTGGTAGCTGATATAACAAGAACTTCTTCAGCCTGCTTGAAAAACGCAACCTCAATTTGCTTTTTGTGAAAACAAACAGATTAAGAGCTAAGACACATGCCCTGTGTCGATCCTAACACGTACATCAACTTTGGCTGCAACCTATCCATCCAGGAGTGCACAATCCAGTTCAGAACAGTATTTACAGCACAGTTGGAAGCCAATCCTTGCCTAAGTAGCTACCCTGGAGTATCCTGTATTGTACTGGCATCATCATTCTTGGATCAAAAACTCATAGATATGGCTTAGCCCATAAATGACTGCCTTATGAAACAAGAGGGTTTTATCCTCTGATTCTTTGTACAACTTAAGTGCTGGCTTGCCACGTGACAAATACAAACTTGTATTCACATACTGAGGTTCCTTTGGTGACATGAGAGCAGACATGGCCTTACCCTAGAGCTTGAGCCAAGCTCCATTGTATTAAACAGGTTTTATGTAGGTACTCAGCTAGCTCTGTCTGCGTATATGTTCTTGCTGCACCAGGGAACAACTGCACAAAGCAGTTTCTTAAGTGACATTTTAATTGTAATTTAGGTACAGACCCACAAAACCAGCACACAGAAATAGTAATGCTGTATCACAGCAGCTGAAAAAGTCCTTCCAAGAAAAAAGGAAAAATACTGTACTTTGAAGATAAAGTAACTATGACAACTGAGCATATGATACTTGTTTCTCCATCACTGTGAAATATTGTATAGTTTTCAGTTTCAGCAGTCAAAAGACCATGGTTTGCCACTTGTTCAAACATGCTGGCATCTCTGTTACACATTATATCATTAAAAAACCTTATTTTGCTTGCTTACAGATACTGTAATCAAAACTTTCTATAGATTTGCTTTTGGCTCCCTAACTGTTTTTCATCTAGAAATTGATTGTTTTGGAGGAACTCATGAGTTAGAGACTTTTGTGCATTCTCTCTTTTGGTTTTTTTTGGTTTTTTTTTTGGTTCTCACGAAAGACATTAAGCCGTGAGGGAAAGGAACTTGCTGGAAAGTAATTGCTTTTATAAGGAATAGCCAAATTACTTTTCTTGGTGAGAAATATGTAGGGGGGAAGAAGAAAACAGTTAAGGCTTTTCTTTTGTATTCATTTGTACAAGCACATTTCAGCTCTGAGCAACGTCATCTGGCCCAAAGCTCAGGCTACTTTGAGAAGAAGGCTTGACCACAGATCTCGTGAAGCTCCTTTCAACCTGAACTCTTTCTGTGAGGACTGAACTGTTACTGATCTAAGCAAACAAACTGTAGATGTTTTCCAGGCTTGACAGATGGTCTGAGCAGGACACCTTTCTTTAAGAAAATATTCACCACAAGCATGCGGTACTCCGAGGTCGTACAAAGGCTCATATGAATGGCAAGAGAGATTTTTGAGAGCAATCTTCTAAGAGAAAAAATGAACCTCTGACAATGGTGGTGTTCTCATCACTTCATTTAACATAAATGGTCAGTGACTGGCCAGGCCTCATCCTGACAACTGGGCGACATCCATCCCAGATGAGCCAAAATCGGCAGCTGAACAGTCCCCCTCTTCTTCAGTGCCAATAAAAAATATAAATACATTGTGCAAACACACACACAGATGCACAATGTATATATCTCAAACAGTCCTAAAATTATACCCTTAATCAAGTCTGTAAAATCTCTTTCATGTCGCGTGTCTGCAAATCAGACCAACACTCTTTCGAAGGCTGAAAATAAGAAATTAAAAGTCTGGTCAGGCATCAGGTTTGGATTTGAAGGTTCTGGTGTGATACCAAAGAGTGACAGAATACACAGCTACAAAAGGTGGAGCTATAATATGAGATCTTTTAAAACATTAGCTGGTAATACTAAGCAAAAATTTGAATTGATAGTATTTAATTTATGTTTATACTTGATTCTGATCCAGTTTCTAAAACCTACTGTCTACAGGAAGAGATGGCATATTGGATAGAGAACTAGCTTCATCCATACCCTAATTTTAGGAAAAAAATATAAAAATAGAGTATCTTCTAATATACTATTTCCTTGTCATCTCTTAATATGACAAGTGTAATTGGATAGAACAAACTGAAAGACAATTGATACGTATTAAAAAACAACAAGTTACTACTTTAAAATATAAAATATGAAGAATTTTTATGGTAACAATCAAATGCAGCACCTCAGAAGATCATGCTTCTTTCACAGGCAACACACAAACTGCCATTTCTCATTTGGAAATCAGAAGGAACTGAACGTGAAAGAAGATATAAGTAGGAAATTTGTCTTCCTAGCCCCTGAAACCTATGTAATTTTGAGAGAGAGGATGTGTCCAACTCAAGTTTTTAAAAAAGTGGGTGTACTAACCAGCACAGAAGACTAATCAAATGGAATTAGCTGGAGGTACAATGAATTAGAAGCAAAATAAAGACAGATTTTGCAAAAGTTATTATAAATTTTCCCCTATTACTAATAGATAAATACCATTTATCAAGTGTCTACTATAGAAAGATGAATACGTATTATTTATAAAAACAAATTTAAAAATGTCATCCATTTTCACTTGTGGAGCTAACTTATGTGTACATCTGTACATCCACTGACTGAGGTAAGCAAGACTTCAGCATGGGTGAGAACATTTCACACATTCTATAATGGAATGGGGCACCTTTGCAATTCTTGCTTGGACAACCATCGGTAGGCTAATATGTGGGCTGTGCCTGCGAGCGGGAAGAAGCAAACTGCAACAGTTTTGGCTAACTCAAACTGACACCACCCGTTCCTTGGGCATGAATGAATATGGATCCACTCAGCAGTCAAAGTGCTCAAGCTTTTCTGACCACAGATTACAGAAGTGCACTGTTTGTTTTATAGCCATGAACCTGCTCAATGGAATCACGTCCACCTTGAGCTTAAAATTCATTCCACACAGCCTGCAGTGCTGACATGGATACGATAAGACAGAGGAACAGAAACACCACTCTGAAGCAACCTAGCTGAACTGAACATGTTCTGACCCTTTTTGAACTCCCTGGAGCTTTTGTTACCTGGCAAATGCGGCTCTAAAACTGCTCTTGTATCTCCAGATCTTTGCTCTCAGCCATGCAGAAGCCTATTTCTCCCTGGGACTGGCAGTGAGAGAGGTGCTCTCTGAAGGCTTCTAAATGAGTGTGCACACTGAACTCTTACTGAACTGAATTAATTATTAAAGATGCAGATGGAGCTGTCCAAATGATAAGAACAGCTCCTGACGTATCATGATCCAAGCTTTCATTAAACCATTTCAGGCATACTAATGGTTTCCCACCGCTCATTACTTACATGCTCTTTTCTCATAGATATAATAACCCTGGTGCCCAAAGGCATGACAGGCTATAGAAATAGTGAAGTTAAAAGTTCCTGAGAAGATGTACTGAGGAAATTCGTACTTCCCCCTCATACTTCCCATTCTCATTTCATACAAAAATGTGTACAGACACAAGTAACAAATGCTTATAAATTCAGAGAAAAAAAAAAAGTAGATTACAATAGAAAGAAATACTGTTAAAAAAGAATTTATGTACAGCACTATTAAACTGAGAAACAAAGAAGTGATTTGAGCAACATGTTAAAAAGCTTACCAAGGCAAAATCCTCACACGCTACTGACACTAAGTAAGCTACACTACAAATATAGCTCTTTGGTTACAATGCACATGACATATTATTTTTCAGCCACTACACTTCTCACACTTCTTCCTCTGGTTTCTCTTGCTTTCTCAGCTGGGACGATTAGAGGGCAAAGCAATTGCCAGAGAAGAATTACTCCCAGGAACTGTGCTGTGATTGCTACCTGCTGTTCCATATTTTTCAAGTTGGGAATACTGCTCCCAAAAGCCTTTTGCGTCTCAGCCTAAATGATTTGCTGGAGGATAATATTGTCATGGCCAGTAAATAATAGTGAACTATGTCTGTACATGGTCAATATGATTAAATGTCCTTCACCTCTATTCTCACTCTGACCTGGTTATGAGGAACTGAAAAAGCTGTCAGCAAAGCCCAAGGCTTCCCATGTGAAATCTTATTTTAGAGGAACGGAGAGAAATATAGGTGACTTAGCAAAATGCCCCCAGTAACAAAAAAAAAAAAAAGGAAGGAGCCACAAACAAAAAGCAAAATTATCACAACACAACCAGACTTGAGGTGACTTAACTATTGCAGCATGAAACTCGGGACAATTAATTTCTAGAATAATTACAACAACTGCAAGGAACAACTTCATGCTGAAAAATATTGTCTATTGTATTGAGCATACTAAGTCTATCTTTCTAAGACTTTCAATTGCAATTGTAGGTTTAATTAAAAAAAAGGATCCCCATCATTCTGAGATATGATTTATTTTGAATGTATTTAGAATAAACTCTATACAGTTATTATGGCCTACAGTTAAATCTTGCAAACACTGTAATTCTTCTAATTCATGTCATACACACAGATTTTGGCATCTATGCCCATGTCTTTGAAAATATGCCAATGAACTCTAACAACCTCTACATTGCACAACTATCTTTTCTTAAGTGACCGCTCAAGGATTCAAATAGTTTTTGACATAAACAGAGTAAATGCAAACCAAAACATTGGCCAAGTGCAGTAGAAATTTCCATAATCAAACTATCAGCTTGTACTATCAGTACAAAAAATGCTGAAATAATGTCTGGCACGCTCATCTACAAAAGTCAAAGAAATTTCAACATTAGGCCTGATGCATGTGGTTCACACTGAAAAAATAGTATTTCTGAACATGGAAAAATCCAACTTCTGAATTTGGAAATTCAAGTGAACTGAAATTCTGTTAACATTTCACAGTTCTACTACAGGAAAACATGCACCTATTTAAGATTTCAAAAGCATGAAAACAAATTAATACATCCCTCCAAACTATGAGCAATTACAAGAAAAGGCCTCTACGTACACAGGCTATGTCCCCAGCCAGCCTTCTACAATACTTCCCAAGTAAAGCCAGGCTTTAAAGGTACAGGGCTAGCAGAGAAAAACAAGGTGAGTCAAAATGCACGTCTTGCATTCACTGCACTCACAAATTTCTCCACTGTGTAGTGTTGGTATTGTTGGTCTGAAGTCAATGGGAGTTCTCTCCCTGTGTTGACAAGTGACTACACACTGTTTACCTGGAAGTGCTCAGAGAATTGATAACTAATTGATGTATGAATGCAACATTCTTTGTTAGGGGGACACTGGAGCACCCAGCTGGGGGTGCACAAATAGGTGCAGGCATACAGCGACTTCAGCAATGAATGTGCACATGCTTTCTGCTGGTTACATAACAGCCCATTATTTATAGTAAAACAGAAGAACTTCTACATCTGACAGGCACTACATGTAACACAAATACACACAGAAGTATGGAAAAATGTGCATATGAAAATACACATAAAAATACTGTGTAAGTGTTAAGAGAACATAAAGTTTATTTAATTATCCAATACATTAGAACACCCTTTTGAGATAATTATGTTGGATAATTAGCAGTTAAATTCTAGAATGTGTACAGTAGTGACTCAATTGAAAGCAATAATAATGGATCCTTTTAAAGAACCCCTGTGTTTAGTACTTCATTGATCTTTCATATGACTACACATGTCAATACGACCTTCAGAATTCAAGCCATTAGGAAAAAATAGCCATGGTGAAGTGCCACTACAGCTTTGACAATTAATCATTTGGTCTGTACTCTTTAGAGATTTCTACATATTTATATAACCATTAGTCACATTACAAATTTTTTATAAGCATTTTTTCACTGAATGTCTTGTGGATAAGGATGGCATTCGATGCAATTTTATATATTCTTAATCTGCTGTGAGGCAGCCTAAAAAGAAAGGAAAAAAAATCAAAGCTCTTACCAGAATAATAAAGGTAACTGGTCCAATGAAACTCCAGATAAAATAGTTATCTACGTGTAGCCAGCAACTATGAGGAAGGAAGAGAATGAAAAGTGAAAAGCTGCATTAGCACCTCAGTCCAATAAATGGAAAGTGGAAAAATACTTCTTAAGATAACACTTTTCCAGTAAACAATGATGAACATTGCACAGTACCACTTATTCCATGGACAATACCTACCCTGAAGCTCTTCTAATGAACTCTGTATAATAACATGACTGAACCTGAAACTACATCATCAGGAATAACTAACATAAGGAGAAACAAAACGAAAACAAGCTCTCCTTTCAGTCAAAAGGCTGGGTGACAGGTGCTATCATGGACTCATGAAATTAACATCAGTAAATAATTTTTGCAGGCTTCCCATGTGATCTTCGAAGTCTGCTTTTAACTTTATATCTTATGTTAAGTGCTCATGCCTGAAGAATATGAGACAGAAAATGCTCAGATGCCGTGTTTTGCTGAATAACAATATGGTATAAATAAAATACCCCATCTGGGAGTTGAAGTGTAGAGAAAGAATGCATAAGATACCAGACTCAATGACGTGTAAACCTATTATTAGGGCCAACTTCACTTAGCAATTCATTTTTCATACAGCCCATTTCCCTCCTGAATTCTCTTATTTGTCTTTCATCAGTAGCAAAATCAAGCAGCTTTCTTGTAGTCAACAGTATCTTCCCATCCTGTAACTAATTTCATCAAAGGACAAAATAAACACTACCGAAAGGCAAATTCATGCCTCCAGCAACTCAAATCCTCAGAAATGTTTTCTGTCTACCTTCTGTCACTTCCTATATACATCTGTATTTCTGTAAATAAAAGGCAGTGGCTAACTTTAATCCCACTCTACTTGCCTGATAAAATATTATCAAAATAAAACATATAAGTTGGAATATTATACTGTCATAATTCAGGATGAGAGCTAGCTAGAGTGACAGCTGAACAAAGAGATCTAATGAAGCATTAGCTTAAAACTGGGTGGTTAGGCTTGTCAGATACTTTAAGTTGAGAAATTTTGCTTAATATACATCTGAGGACAAAAAGTTATTTACTTTTTCAATTTGTTTCAGGTCAATCTTTTGTGTTAAAAGAAAGACCATAATTTAGAATTGGTCTCTCTAGAGTACAAATCCCCTGAACCTAGAGAATTACAAGAGACTTGATTGTAATTTGTGCACAGCATTGCCATTCTCTTACCAATAAAGCTTTCAGATGGTATTTTAGTCTGTCAGGGATCCTCTGACAACTAATAGGCTTTAAAAAATTATTCACTTGAAAAACACTCAGGTCACTTGCAATTACTTACGCTTTCTCTGTTCCGTAGCTCTTATAGTCAATAGCTGCTGAGACACCAACTACTGTAGCAGGGAAGAGGTAGCCAGCAACATAATAGTACTTCTTTCTAGAATATTCACTTTCAAATACTTCTACTAACATTAGATAAAGCTGCACTCCTTCTAGACACATCCAGGCAAAGGCTGCCAGGAAGAAAAAGTGTAAGAGACCTGCAAAAACTGGACATGCAATCTGCAAAGAAAGAGAGAGATGGAAATGTAAACCACAAAACCTTCACATCATTACCTCTCCAACTGAAGTGTGCAATAGAACAGCAGATAGTTCTATTAGAAACCTTTCACAAATTCAGGAGCATCTTCCTTACCTCAAAACATACTCTGAACATTTGAAAACAGTATGTGCTCAGTAGCTACAGAAATTGGTCTGAATTCTCTCCCCATTGGCCAAATCCTGGATGAAACTATGCTAGATTATTAGTTTTAACCCAATGAATTATGTTAAAATTAATTTTACCAATACTACCAAAATACCTGCTTGAATGTGAAGTGTAAAAAAATGTGTATGCACATAGAAAAGGCTTTGCACTAATATATATATAAAAATGTAGTCAACACCTGTTAAGGCATTTGAATGTATATAAAAAACATATATATGTTCCTAATAGTCAAAATTCAATTTCATCTCCTCTTTCAAAAGACTAACCACCCTCTTTGTTAATAGTCAGTGTTTCTCAACTGAAAATGAAAAGCATATTTTGGATGGATGTAAATACTATGTATGAATATATCTACCTTATTTTCATGCTGAGCTTTTACTTCAGCCTCGCTATGTTAGAGTGCTGAAAACTTGTCAGTGTTGTCATGTTTTAATTCAAATTTGTTTCAAACAGTCATTTCAGAGAACAAGATCAGTACACAGAGAGAAAACTTACCTTGTACTCTGTCTTATCGATGCCTATTAGGAAAATGAACTCAGCAATGAATAGGTTGATACAAAGGTTCTTGTGAATAGTGTTACGATCACTTTGCAGGCCACGGAAAAAACAGAATGTGAAGATGCAGATGGCCAGGCAAACAAGAGAGATGACAATTCCCACCCAGGTGATGACAGTGAGGAGCAATTCGTGCACTCCATCTTTGTACTAGAAATAACCAAGAATGGAGAAAATTAATATGACTCTTTATGAGTATAAACAAAAACCTATTTTCACAGGTATCCAGAAAAGTTACTTGCTCATTACATGAGATGGGCAAAATGTACTCAGTAATTTCTCAGTCTCAGGTCAGCTTCCCAGAAGAGCAAGATCAGGGTAAGCAGAAGAGGAGCAGGTCTGAGAGAAAAATGTGACTATTTTATCCAGATCAGATAGCATCTTTACTTTTCCTATGGCTTACTGCAGACTGGTTGGAAATACAGAATACCGGTTGGAGCAGAGAATCATAACATTTTTAAGGTACCACTAGGCTCTGATGAAAGGAGAGAGGAGAGCTTTCCTTGGGACTTCCTATGAAGGCACATGTTCTTTCCCTCACACCCGCAACTCCACAGCAGAGAAGAAAGGAATGTTTTACACACTGATCAGGACAAAATGCAGAATACGCTGCATGTGTAATTCTGGCTTCAATCTCATGTTTAGCTAAAGGAGATTCCTTAGTTCAGTTCTTTGCGGTGACCTTTTCAAATACAATGGCTTTATGAGAAGCCCCATATCCCTGCAAGTATTGCATGCTATGGGCCCCCTGACATACAAGAAGTGCTTTAAATAGACAACAAAGTTTCTGACTATGAAGAGGTGCTTAAACAAACAGTATGGAAGTTCCTTGACCTTACTTGCCAAAGAGAGACGGCACTTGGGCTTCCAGAGAACAGCTTGCACAGCTGTCTCTGTAGACACTCTCCATCTGTACTGAGAGAGTGTCTATAAAATGGTTCTAAGGTTGGTCAGTAACTTTAAAATGTTGCTTGTGGAAAACTCATGTCCTTGTTTTCTTTCCTGTTATTTTGCTTGCAACTTTATGGATGAGGAAGAAGAGTGCTACAGAAAGCAAATTGCTTTGAAAAGAGTGGGTAGGAGCTATAAATACTAAAGAAACTTCAGCAATTTTGGATCTTGCTAAAAGTTTAAAGCTAAGTCTTTAAGCTTGTTCCCTGCTGATGGCTGAAAACATCGTTACCTACCACAATTTCCCGACGAGCCATAAGGATTGCAAAGTTGGTGAGGTGACTGCAAGCACACGTTGTATGAGTTTTATTTGTGTCAACCAGTTTGCAGCCTTGAGTTGACCAGTATCCCATCATAGTTCTCTCTGAGTAGTTCCAGAAGGAACAATTTGCATTGAAATAATTGTCAGGCTGGGAGATAAAAAGATAATATGAAATAAGGATTTTACACACTAAGACAGCAATAACAATTGTTTAACATGTGTAGAGGGTAATTTAGATTGAACGTTTCATATTCTGGACAATAAAGCTTTTCATCAGCAAAGCTGTGGACTATGTTACACAAGGAAAACATCTAGTTTAAAAGGAACTTTCTAGTCTGAAGCACTCTGAAGTGTAGTCTAAATTACTGTAGACCCAATTTTAAACAATTAAAATTTTTATGCATGGATGGTACATTATAGCTATTTTTGCTTTCTGGAATGTTAGGACTGTGAATTTATTCTGAAGATATTTTTTCCTGTAAATGACAATTAGAAATCAAGATCTTTTTCCTTTGATTCTCACCTTTAGTCAGGCCAAAGTCATGTGAATAGATATCACAAAAAGTTCACTCATAAATGCCTGTCTACTTTGATGAAAAACAATCCAACCAGATTTATAAAAACAGGCAAAATGAGAGGAAAATCTAGCCATATTTTCTCTATCCCAGTGGTGATTGTTTACTTTCCCCACGTGAGACATGAAAAGAGAAAAGGGCCAAATTTAAGAGTACACAGAAACACATCAAATAAAATACCATAAAGAAAATATACATAAATTCAAAGTATAACAAACCAAGATACCATACTTTATTCTTTGCTGAATTAACGCAATTTGAACAAGCTTCCAAAATTTGGTCCAAAATTAATGTAAAAAGTTAAAGTGCCAGTAAAACTTACTACAACAAAAACCATCAAGAATCTTTGCAGTTATTTTCTACCCCTCTACTAAGGTAAGAGTTAATTTTCAGTTAGAAACAAATTAATCATTTACATTTTCATGTTGATTACTGAATTAGCTTTCATTAAGAATACACTTAAGTTCTAATAATCACTGAACCAGGCTCATTTAATTTTATGTTCATAGACTTAACTTGTGTCTCTGACCTAGTCCAAGATTTAAAATTCAAATGGAAAAAAAAGTTGTTTTTCTGCACTGCTTTTCTCTCTTGCTGATTTTGTGACCTTCCCATTAATGCATTAGCATGACTCACATCAATGTGTTCCAGCGTGAAGTGCACGGGATCAGTCAGGTACACCCGGCTCGACTCCTTGTTGATGGAGGCTGCGATGACATGGGAGTTGACGGCGATCGTGCTGTTCTGCCCCGCAAAGTCACTGCCTAGCTTTATGGTTGCATTTTCAGTACTGAGGAAGCGACCCAGACTTTTGTAAATAATGAAAACCAGTTTGGCTAATCCTACAAAAGAAAGAAAAAAAAGCCCATCATCACGCCACAGAGGTCTACAGAACGACAGCGACCTGTACTCTAATGACAATTAAGCATCAGTAAACTGAGAGGTATTTTCAGGCCATGGATTTGAAGAAAAATGACCAGGTACCCATGATCATCAAGAAAGAGGCACAGAGCAGCTTTGGGGCATTTTGTTTTGATGTTTTAAGTAGATAAGGTAGGTTTTATAGAAGTTAATGGAGTTCCACTGCTCCGTGCCCAAGGCTCACCATTCCTGCTGTTCTGTTTCATGGTTCGTGCAGAGAGCTGAATCCAGTTGCCTCCTTTACCAGCCTGAGGAAATCGCAAGTCCTGCACCTGGCCCTCAGTGGAAAGCACTGCAACATCCAAAACTAAGCAGACCAAAGGGAAAAAAAAGTGTTAAAAAAGGAGAATGCAGAGAAAGTCTCTTGGCCAGATTACAATATGACAGACGACAATTTTTCCCCACAGTCTTTATTTAGTTTTCTCACATGGCTGTCTGTAAGGCAGACTGCACTGCATGCTTCAATCCCCCAGGCTTAGCTTCTTTAACTAAAGCTAATGCACACTACTAAAATCACAGCACTTTAGTAGTGATAACATGACATCAAACTTTGTTCAAATTTTTGCTCACAAAACATCCACCTAAAGATACTACACACATGCTGCAAAAGAATTTTATTTTGAAGATCTGAATATCTATGCAGTATCCTCTGCTGATAAATTTAGAACTTTAAGTATTGATTTAGATATAAAGAGTTTTTTAAACAGTCAGTACACAATACCTAAGTACATTCATGCCATGTATTTAGCTTAATCAGTATACGTAGCAAAAAATTATTTCCAACTTTTTTTTCTGCATCTAATTCTGTATATTTATAGGAAACCATTTTATTAGTTCTGCTAATAGACATTTAAATTGAAAAATCAGACGCCACTCAGCTGTACTTAAGTATAACACAATGTATATTGGGAAACTTTCATGGGATTACCATTGAATGCTGGATTTCCTTGGATAGATAAAATCATACAGGTGAGAGTGGACAACTGGTTGACAAAATCTGTGTTATATTAAATCAGTCTTGCTACAGCTCTGAACTACAGACTGACAAAAGGTATGAAATTAGGAAATCATTTCTCTTTCTCCAAGCCCTACATACATATGTGCACTAGGAATTCAGTCTTGCATGGCATCAGGAAAGTGTTATTATGACTTGAAGACAGCTTATCACAAGAAGTAATATTCAGTGTATACTCATCTCCATGGTACTGCTTGTGAACATCCAAAGGCAGATCTGTGATTCTACCCACATTCCTTCAAAACAACTGGTGCAACTCCTTTGATAAGGGACTGTGAGACTTCTCCCCATCCTTTCCCCATATCTTCCTATTCAATTAAAAACTAGGCAGAATCATCTTCTACAGCTACAAATATGCAGACACTGAAATGTGAAAAGTCTCATTTCTGCAGTCTATTCCAAGTCTCTGTCTTGGTACTCAGCATATTAGCAGACTTTCAGGTTCCTTGTACCTCACTGAGACTATATTAATCTCTGTAATGAGGAATTTTAATTTTATACATAGCAATGGTTTTGCTCACATCCTGAGCAATAATATTTGCACATCTCTAATACTAAACCCCTTCATTTCTCTGTCACCACTTAAATTCTAAATTACGCTCCAACAATCTCCAGCTATTTTGCAGTCTCTGGAGCATAGCTATTCTGCATTATGGGAGATGTAGTTCACTGAACACATTTTTACCTGAAGGCAGTCATGTTCAATATAAACATTTGGCCTATGCTGAGTGCCTAAAATATTTAACTGGCACACTACATTGCAAAAAAAAGCAATTTAAATTCATTAGGAACAGTATATATTTAACAGAAAAGTATTTTCTGCAGCTCTACAGAAAGCAATTACCTCAAAAAAAAAAAAATACTCTGCCTTTTAAGCACTCTTCATATCCCATGCATTCTACTAATTATTTTTCAGTGATAAATCAACTCTGTAACATCAACTACTTTCCATTTCATAATTAAGTATGAATGATACTAAAGAAGGCTAATTTCAAAGAACCAAACAAGAAAAGTGTGTTTTCCCTGCTTTGGAGCACTCACCTTTCCATCAAAAGTTGCACAGCTCAGCCTTCAGAAAGTATGTTGCTATCTGGAGTACTTTTTCCTCCCTTTGTGTAAAGCAATACACAGCATTTTAACTTATGCTTGAAAAGAAGTTTACTTACCAATATTTTCTGTGGGCATTGAAACTCTACTTGGTTCTACAAGATTATCAGCCAAGACAAAAGCCCCTTCTTCTAACGTATCAAGTAACATTGTGGCTGCATGGGCTTGTTCTGAAGAATTCATGTCCTTCCAGGACTCCAGAGCTTCAGGCCTGAGCAAGTTGTCCACTGTATCCACAACTGCCTGCATTCATTAGAAAACTATCATTAGGTCTGAAGCCGTAGGCAGCTGGGGAAAATTCCCAATGTTACATGGCGACAATTATAATACTTAACTGTCAGAATGATTTACTGTGATTTAATGGCACAAGAACACTATTTTCACCGTTACAATATTTTCCATCTGCTTGTTGGATTAGCATGAATAGAAGCGCAGCTAGCCACTAGCATTGTGTGGTCTCTAAGCAGTAAACATGCGCATTTGACTTGTTTTGTATCAGACATAAGCATGGTATTATTAATGTGCTGAAAAATGTAAAACTAGATGCCAGAAGTCTTGCTGGAAGCTTTCATCTTAATGTCAAAATGTATAACTTCTATTTAAAAACACTAACGCCAAAATTAGCACTCCACAGTGCTAATACTCCTCTGGAAACTGAGCCCCACTAGTGGAGCCATAGCACTATAAACTACCTGTCTATGACAAATAGACCTTCTTTATTACAGGAGGCATGAAATGAAGCTGACTCAGTGGATATAAATTAGCTCGGGCCACTCTCACCCCCCTCTTGCTCCTGTACCTGTTCATAGATACTTAGAAGGATTACCAACTCCCATTCCTGCACAAAGGTCAGTTAGAAAAGGAAATCAATACAGCAAACAAGATGTCCACTGACCGTTCCTGTTATCAGTGACGGCAAAACTGTAAAGCTGAATAAAAGCTGCTATTTTAAAAAGTTTTACTTTTAACAACTCTATCATCATGCTTTAAGGTCCACTGAGCTACACTTAAGGTAATAATAAATAAGGAAGAAGAATAATTCAGTGACATGATTACATTACTTTACAAAATAATCCAGTCAGAGTAATCAGGTAATCAATTGAAGGCTTTTACATTAATGCATAACATTGCTGTGCACCAAGTGTGCTGTGCACTGAGTACACCAGACACTGCTGTAACACACTGTTTACTCTGTCCCATTTGCCTATTCCTAATGTGTCATTAAGCATATATATAATTTGTTTGATCAATTTAAAAGCATTGGAAATGGAAACAGAACACATTATACAAACAGAAAGATGTCAGTCTGGAGTACTATATTGTGCAAACAAATGAATGGGAAAGCTTGGTCAAGCCTATCATCAGAGCAAGATTAATTAGCCTAATCCATTTTAATATCCTCTTTCTGTCTGCATTGTGAACCACCACGACCTTCCTGGCAGGTGGAAGATGCTTCGAAGTGGCATTAAAGCCTTTTCTCTTTCTCTAATGGGAGACAGAATAGTCAAAATGCTCGCACTGATACTTCTGCAGCCATTAACTAGAGTGGAACAGAAATTGGTCTGCAGAGGCCAGATTCATTAGTCACTAAGAAATACAGATTGGAGCCTCTAATCTGAGGTACAAATGAATTCTCTGTCACAAAGTGGGAACTTGCTTCATTTGCATAGTGTAAGTCAGCTTTTGATTTGTAATTTCAAGAGGTTTATTAGTCTTATCTAAGCAGAGAAGCCCATTTGAGACCTACAGAAAGTGACACCAGTTGGAAATTAAGGTTCTGCTCTGGTTTCTCATGTATTGCCATATAGCACTGATGGAATGCATTCATTGATACGATACGCTTTTTGTTTATTATGGGATAACCTAACGCTGTATTTTCCTTGTGGAAAATCATCACCTAATCAGTAATACTTCTGAAGTGCTTCTCCTCTCAGACAGTGGCAAATGGGTGGGAAAAAGTCCACAGCCCCTGTGACACAGCTGTCGGAGCAGCCTCAGTACTGCTCTTTTCATGATCCTGTTTACTAAAAAGGAACCAGAAAAATCCACTCTACCCAAACTACATCCACCGGATTACCCTTTATTATTAAAAAATATTTTCTAATAAAAACCTCTTACAATTATTATTACTTGAGAAGTGAATTCCTCTCCAGATCTTTGTCTTTTTTTGTCAAATCTCTGTGTAACTGTACATCTCCCATCCACTTCCAGGGCTTTAGGATAAAAAACAAAAGTGCCCTATACAGAGAAATCTCTTTTCAGTAAGAGTGTGAATTTTTTTATTATGTAGTAAAGTATTTCAAAATTCTTTCTAATCTCAGAGGATACTAGTAAAAAGCAGTATTTTAAAAGAAGTTTTAAGAAATGGGCAATAAGATCTTTCAGAGCCAGACATGTCTGCTCTAGGACTTTTTCTCCCCTTCATAGGGGCGAGGTGGCATTACTGGCATTGTACCGCAGAAAAGGAGATGGCCACTACAGGCCACGATTCTACAGCTGATGAAAGGAACTGGAAATCAGGCAGCAATGTGTTACACGTCTTCTATATAGCCTGGTTAATGGGACAAGTGGCAGACATTTTACTGGTGAAGTTAGAGAAATGTTTGTCTTTGCATTGTATCCTCAAGTCACTGAATTTTACCAATTCTTAAAACTGTAAGAAAGAGTGATTTCACTAGGCATAAGAATACACACAAAGCAAGCTATATAATGTACATTTTTCTTGCAAGCAAATTAATTCTAAACAGTCTTTGATATAAAATTCTACCAAGGTGAACTAATTTCTTTGAGCTGCAAGCCTTTTCCCCCTACCCAAAATTTTATTACAAGAGAGATGTTACTTCCAATTCAGATAATAATCAGTTCTTCTCTTTTAGTTTTGAACAAGTTAAGGTACAAGAGGTACGAACTTTGATCTCTTTTTTTTTTTTCTGAGTGTTATACCTGTGCAAAGCCAACATTTGTAAAGTTGATATGGGGCACAATACACATTTATCAAAGACTGAAATACATAGGATCATGCAGCAAGATGATAAAGCGTGGCAGGTTGCTGAAGCAGGGAGAAAGCAGGGTGACAGCACAGGAGATATACCTTAAGGTAAGCCCTGCACGTCTTCTCTCGTTTTTGGAGCTTTTTAATAAGGAAAAAGAAAATCAGAAGTTAGAAAGATTCTGGAAAACTTCAGAAAGAGAAAAAAATACTCTGGCGTTTCAAATCCTAGTTCTGAACGATAGCCTGGACATTAACATAGTTTCTGTCCATGATGACTACAAAAGAACATCACACAGGAAATGTTTTTTTCCCAATTGTGGTTTAAGCCCAGCTGGCAACCAAGTACCACACAGCTGCTTGCTCATTTGCTCACCAGCAGGACTGGGGAAAGAATTACAAGGGTAAAACTGAGAAAATCCAAGAGTTGAGATAAACACAGTTCAACAGGTAAAACAAAAGCTGTGCATGTAAATAAAATAAACCACTGAATTAATTCAGTGCTTCCCATGGGTAGGCAAGTGTTCAGCCATTCCCAGAAAAGCCAAGCTCCATCACATATAATGGTTACTTGAGAAGAAAAACACCATAACTTTGAAGTCCCCCATTTCTTCCTAATTCCCACCAGCTGAATATGATATCATATGGTCTGGAACACCCCTTGGTTAGCTGGGCTCAGAAGTCCCAGCTGTGTCCCTCCCAATTTCCCATGCACTCCCAAATTCCTTGTCAGTGCAGCAGTACAAAAAGAAGAAAACGTTGTGAAAGTTCTGCTCGGCATTAACAAAAACATCTTCATATTAGCAAAGATATGGAAGATATATTTCAGCACAAATCCAAAACGTAGCCCCATACTAGCCACTGTGAAGAAAATTAACTCTACCCCAGCCAAAAGCAGCACAGCAACTCAGGTGTCTAGATATCTTTTGCCCAAATGGTGGGATTTGTATGAAAAGGTCAAAGGAAAAAATCCATGTGTGGGCACTTGATCTGTCTCTGGGAAAAGTATTTTAAGGGCATCTAGGGACTGTAAATAAAACTATTGCCAAAATAACAGAGAAGTGCACAGATCTCTCTCTCTCTAAAAGAAGATGAAAAAATATTTCATTTGTGGCTTGCTGACGAGGCTCATGCAAGGAAGAGGCTGAGAAATACAGCATTTCCTCTGAGAAAAAGAGGAAAGGTAATAACACTGTAATTTGTATTTAAACCACAAAGACACATTTTCTCAGAAATGTTTCTTGGAACATGTTTCCAGAGAAAACATTAATTCATGTTTTAGATATGTGTAGTAAGGCATTTTTATAAAGATCAATTATAAGTCAAGTTGGTGTTGTTAGAAGTCTAAGAAAGTGCTATTATTCTGCAGAAAGTTGGATTAAAATAAAACCCAGCACCTATGCAGAATTCCACTGATTTTATTACATGTTCAGGGTTAAAAGGATCACTGGATAAACATTTAACTCTGTTACAGAATTTCTGAGAACTAATACTCATTTCCCTCACACCAGTTATAATGCATTCCAGATTTTAATATGGGACACAGCTATGTATTTTAGGACCAGTCAGCTATTGTGAATTATATCTTATTCCCTAAAGAAGGTAATTACAACTTTCCACTGTGTATTTACTGCTGTTTCTCTCATAGCTTATTCCAGAACTATACACACACAGGAACAAAATATAGATTAATATTTCTGAAAGGAAAAAAATACCAAACCCAAGAGCAATTGTTATCCCAGCAGGAAGAGGTGATGGGAGATGTGTACCTTGTTATAACTCCTTCCTGCAGAGTCTTTTTCACTGGGCCGTAGTTCCTGAAGCTGAGCATCCAAAATGTCCACGAGTTGCTCCATCAGCCTCACTGATGAACTAACATCGCCAGCAAAGACGGGTCCTTTGGTGTGTTTAGCCAGTTCATTGGCCAGACTAGCAGCATTTTCTCCACTTCTGATCTGAAATGACAGTTTGTATTATCTCAGCAGGGTCTCTTGTTCTGCTTGCGGCTTCTAATTCCAATTCCTTGTGTACCTTTGTTGCGGTCAAATAACCATTCGCACATACATTGAAATCTGTAACTAATTGAGACCAATAACGTTCTCTTTATCTCAGAAGAATAAAGGTTCTTAGATCCGTGACACACAAAAGCAGTTCTTAACAGCCATCAAAACCAGAAATCTGAGTGGGACTTTTGGGCTCGATCTTCTGTTCATCCTCACTTTTATTTTACTGCTATTATCAGACAGTAAGAAATCTGTTTGTTCATACCACTGCTTCAGGCATTTGAAAGTCAAGTAGCCTTGTACTGAAAACAAATTATGCAGTTTTCATAAACTTTGTAAATCTCAGCAGGGAAGGAAAACACAGAAAGTGGTTCTGTGGTCTAATCATACTGTTATCAATGCACTCAGACAAAAATCTATTTATTATAGTGTAATTTTTACTGAACAAAAAAACCCTTGCTGTATACCACAGGTTTTGCTGTGTGTTGAATAGTATTTGATTTTTCAAGCAAATATTGCTTTTGGTTTTTGAAAACAAACAAAGCTACTTTGTTTTAAATAGTGATGAGAACATGTAATCACAAATTCAACATAAGAATTTAAAGAGGGCATACTGAAACTGTTGGCCAGTGCTTTGCACATGGAGTACACATAACTCCTTCTACTTTTAATGAACATAAAGTAATAAAGACAACTTCAACAAACTTAAATATTAATGCTCAGAGTTAAAATCCTTAATCACCGGTGTACACCAGATTAAAAGGTTTCAACCAACCTTCTGAGCCAGCTGATTTACCCAGTGTGAGGTACAGTTGCTAAGATCAGGGCCTTTGGGGTTCCACATTCCTGTTAAGACCACGCAGAGATACGAGGCAGTTCCTACAACAGATGTAGAAAACTACAGTGAAATGGAAACCATTTTTCTGCATGAATTCAGGAAATTGACTACACTGTGCTCCTAAACAACTTTCAATTCCGAATGCTGCTAATGGTAGTACTTGACAATAATTGACAAAAACGTAAGGAAATAATGTAGATTACAAAGAGCAATAAAAAAAGTCAGTGAAAAGTACCAGACGTTTTCTGCAAACAAACAAAAAGCCCTTGATTTTTCCTGGAGCTCATCCAGAGGGGAGTTCATAATGAGAAAGGCAGCTGTAAGCATATTTCACAACTGTCCTCAAGCAATGCCCTAAAATTTGACATGGATTCACAAAAGTGCAAGCGCAAGGTAATTCTGTGGCTAGGCTCAAATGGCGTTTGCAGGTTATGACTTGACCATTACCTGTAGATACTGCACTTTCTGGGTAACAAAAAATCTTGTGACAGACAGCCTGAGATTAAAAAAATATTCATTATGAGAGAGCTGCAAGTTGCTTTTGAAATATCTGCTTGAAATCAAGATATGTTTTTAAAGGCAATACCTCGTGTTCCTTTTGGGCAAGGGCGTTCAACCATCATTCCTCTTTGTGTTTGAGGCCAGCTAATCCCCCTGGCCTCAGTTGGTTCACAGAATCTCTCTGGCAAAGGGAAAAAACTCGTCACAGGAGGAATTTTGGTTGTGGAAATGGGTGGTGGTGGTTTGGGTCCTCTGCTTCCTTCCTTTGTTCCTCCAGCTGAGGTTGTGCTTATGGGACCTCTCTGTGACGTAGTGCTAGTGGTTGACACTGTGGTTTTATAAAGCTCTGCTGAAGAAGTTATTGTCACTGCTGTGGTAGGCACTGCAAAGGGAAAAAATCAGAGTAATAATAAAGCAAATTACTTCAGAACTATATATTAAAAAAAAGTTATTTAAAAGTTATTTATGTAGCTTTCAAGGATTCTCTGGTGTCTCCTTTCCTTTATCTTTATATTACTCTTATTGCTATTCTGGGTGCTTAAGACATAACTTTGACACTTTTTTTTTGTTTGTATGTTTGTTTGGTTTTTTTGTTTGTTTTTTTTTAACTCCCAGCTCATACTGTTATGACATTTCAGCACATTCTCCAAATAATCTCTTCTGAAATAAAAATTGATGGTTACATTTCTAAAAGCTGAAAGGCATACTAGTGAGTTATCAGTACATAACAAACACGCTCAAAGCAATTAAAGATTACTTAATCACATTTGCAGCAGGAACAACTCAATAGATAGAATCATTTGAATCAGTGTGCCGTGAACAATGGAGACCAGCTTTAACTACAAAGGCAGTGGGCTGTAACTAACGAGATCGGTTTTGAAAAACAGACCCCAAAACTTCAAGTCACACAGTAGACACCTTCCAGGGCAATAATTATGATAACATCTTCCTACCCAGCAGTCATTCTGCTTGAGAGAGCTGCTTGCCCGATTAGCTCCAGAGGCAGCACCCAGCAGGTTCATGGCGTTCTCCTCTTTGAACATTTGGGTCCTTAACATCCTTTTCTGAAACACCAGGACAGGCTTAGGCCAAATCCCTCCTGCTCAGGATGTGCAGCTGCTCCTGCCACTGACCCATGGCAGGAACTCACAGCTGGGGCTGCTGAGGTACAGCCCAAGCCATGCCAAGGTTTTCAGGCTTTGGAGACATAATACAGGTTAGTGCTAGTGGAGTCTGGAATGGCTGTGCAATACCTTCACATGTATATTGAGAAACAAAGCATGTGAGCAAAGCAACTGCAACAGCTATCATTACTTCCAAATATTTATTAGTGTCCAAAATGCTATACAGGCACAGAAAAGTACATATGCTTGTGCTGAAAACAAATAAGATCATGAAAAATATTTTTGGCTTTTTTCTTTCTCTTTTTTCTTGCTCTGCTAGGCCTTAAACTCTGACTTACTGGAAAATGCAGCTTCTCTAAATTGTATCATAAATAAAATAAAACAAAAAAAAGAGCAGTCTTACTTTTTTTCTGTAGTTGTTTTGCACCTTAGAGTTTTGCATAATATTAACTTTCAGCAGTTTGACAAATTATTTTCTCAAAACCCTTTTTTAATTACGTTTCACGTATATTAGAGATTTGAAATATTAATTAATTTTTTTGTTTTCACTGAATTTAGGGCGAAATTTTGAGCATCACGATCTGTTTTTCAAGATTAAAGGCGAAGATGCACCTGTCATCCCTCTCCTGCTCACAAACTTCTGCAGAACCCGTCTTCTCTTCAGTCTCATTCTTGCCTGCTTGAATACAGCCTGTGTAATTGTGCTGAACTTGTGGTGTAGCCAGCTACTATTGAAACCCTCTGATCTGTTCTGCAAGTGCTTGCCTGACATCTTGTGAAACTGCTCTAATTTGCTTTTGATTACAATGCATCCAGCCTTCTAGTGCTTCCCCAATTAACATTTGTCAAAAGCATTTGCAATCACTTGCACAAGTGTCAGGGAAGGCCTGCTCAATCAGGTCCTCAGGAAAAGGGAGTTTATGGGGACGGAGAATGATGCAGGGGACAACCAATTATTAAGATCCATCCCCTAATACACTCTGCTAATTAATAGATATTTAAACATCAAAATGTGTATTAGCATTATTGCAATTACTACTCAAGCCCTGTAATGTTTAGGACAGTTTCGTGTCAGGAGCAAAATATCAGTGTCAGAATCCATAAAGCACTTTGAAGTTCAGTGGCAAGGTAATAAATTTTGGAACATATTTGGTGTTGCACCCTGAGTTAAAATAATTCTGCTGTCATTACACAACTTTAGTTAGTACAATTTTCATGTTATCCATGAAAATAAATTTCAAAGCCTACCATCTATGATTCAAAAAAGACCTGCATAGCATGGTAGTACTACATACTTAGAAATATATTAGTAATCTCACATTGTAAGAGAAAGACTCTAAGCCACCTCTCTCAAAAAACCTAAAAAAAAAATTGCAGATAACTTCTAAGAGCTTTTCGCTTTAATCAGATTTTAAAAAAGAAGTCAGCATATTTAAGAATGTACCAGGAAACTTCAGACAGTGCTGGAAGTCTGGGGTAGAAGGTGGTTGAAAAATAAGAAACAACCAAACACATAACTTCAAGGAATATATCTAGCTTATAGATGGCAGGTCATTTTGTCTTTAATGACCTGTGGGAACTTAATCTGCTCGGCCATTTTCCTGAGCTGCAAGACGACACATGACAGCTGCCACCATCTGATGTGTCTCCTTCTGAGAGCTGAGGGCGGTGGCATCTGCGGGCTCTGCCTTGCAGAGTACTTTGCCAATACAAGATAATGGCAGTGATAATGATTAATAGGCTGCAGCTGAAAAGAAGAACAAACTCCATGTCAAGGTTATTAACCTATTGTTCTAAGCAGCAGGGGTGAAGATATGCAGTTTTTTGTCCAACTCCAAAAAAGCCACTTTTACAATACGAGATTATATTTTGAATTTTTGGCTAGGTTTGATATGCTGAGGAGAAAACTGAAACCTCTTCTGCCTCCTTTTTTTATTAAGACTAGTTTCTTCTTGTCATCGGCTGACGACAGTCATTAAAATTAAGAAAATAAGAGAAAAGAGCAATGAGAAGTAAATCCAGAGACTCAAATTGAGGCGTAATTAATTTCCATTAGTTTCATGCAGTTCCTAACAGCTGATTTAAACAGTTATGTATCCTATCTGTTGCTAAAAATGAAGACACCACTGGAGTAAAACTTAACACCTGCTTAGCAGTGTGATGTCTATAAAAAACTTAACAAAATTGCTGTAGGACAGCAGGGGAATAGTAACTTTCTTTCCCCAACTAACAGTGAAGAGCAGATTTAGAGAAGCCACACAAGCTATCTAGTATTCCTTGCCAACAGGTTTCTGTTCTAGGCAGGCATAAAATAAGTTTGAAAGGAAAAAAACCTAAACCAAGCCAAATAAAAAATATCCCCACCCAAAATACAACTCTAACCTTAGATTTACAATTGTGTTAATTGCAATGCACAAATGATGTCCCACTTCTGAAAATGGTTTCATTCTCCCCTCTGGCATCCAGATAATTTGAGAAATCAGCTGCATGGGTTTTTCAGTTAAATGTATATCCTTATAGGTCAGATATTTCAATTTATTCGGACACATGAAAATCTATGTGCCCACCTTTATTCTCAAAAGGCGTCATACACAGAGCTGCCAGGTAAAGCAACAGAGATCAGGAACCTGTACAAATCACAATTTTCCTGCCTTCTGCTTATTACTGCTCTGTACCTGTTTTTGTGCTTCAGTGAATAGCAGGGAAGGTACTGAGTCACCTAATTATCTATAGGTGACTCCATCTATTATGTTAGCCAGTACTGTATTGACCTTGCAAAACCCCATTCAATTGAAAGTGAAATGTTTACACAGCCATTTATAAATTTATACCTTGAAAATGATAACATATGTGACAAAAAAAAAAATATAGCAAAATACCCGTACTTAAGAAACGTGCTGTCTGATCCCCATAGTCTTTGCTTTTACAACCACTCTTTCATTCACCTGTAGTCTACCAGATTTGATATACTAGTACAGACCCAATTTACTTAATTTGCTGTGCGACTTTATTGTAGATTCTTGGTGTTGCACTAGTTTCCTATTACTTCAAGCCCTTGGTGATGCTACTCTCCGAGTTTCTCTTCTGTCCACACTCACGACATCCATCTCTTCCTGCAGTGATCCAATAATACTTAATGATGGGTATCATGGCACAAAAGGGGAGAGAACTTCAGTTTGAACAGTTAGCACAAATTGGGATGACTGTAGATGAAATCTCTCCCTAATGCATTAACACAGAACAAAAGGATTTATCTTTTTTTGTTACCAAGGAAACCTTACAATGTAATGCTCATATTCACTTTTTAGAGGGAAAATTCCCTCATTCATTCTGGTCTTTTAAACTAAAATTCCTTTAAAAATTCTTGTTTCGGCAAGGATTCATTTGGACCCTTGGTAGAAAGAATGTAACTGGATATATCCACTAAATTTACCAAGGATATAAAAACTCTGGTTTATCTCAAATTTTTCAGTGGCTTTTTGCAAGGCCTGATGTATTTTACCTAATTTTTAAATTAGGGTTTTAAATGTGTTTTACACTTAATCTTAGAAAACATGCTCTTCTGCAACATGTGAGCAGAACTTGAACTTGACAGCATTAGCTCTGAAAACCATTTCTACATCTATACCAGAGACACATCAGCTGTGGGCTGAATGTTTTACACGTAGCATGGTCTTGGCAGGCACAAGCTCTGCAGAAGCAGGAAGACCCCTTGCAAATACAGCTGGGGTATTTGCTCAGCATCACATGTGCAGACGTGGTGCTGAGGGACATGGTTCAGTGGTGGACTCGGCAGAGTGAGCTTTATGTCTCGACTTAATGATCTTCCCATCATTCCATGATAATTCTGTGTACTGTAATTTCCGAGAGAAGCAAGAAGAAAAATAACATAAAAAGAATGAGTTTAAGGGAGGAGTTCTAAGGGCAGCAGACCCCACTGTGTGAGTACTAAAGCAGTAGTCTGTCTACAGTTTTAGAAATCTGAAGAGTTTCTCCTAAAGACTAAAAAAATAAGGATACAGGGAAAGTTGCAAGAAGAGAAAATGGTGTAGGTTTGCAGCAAGAGCAAGGTCAACATTAGGTTAAATACAGCAATATTTATTTCATGGTTTCAACGGGAAGATTTAAAAATGAAGGTGACAACAGTGAAAACAAAGCCAGGAGTTTCAGGACATGTATGAGCCCAAGTTTTGGGCCTGGGAGCAAATCTGAAGGGAAAGTACAACTCAAGTATGAAAAAATTGTCTTTCATGTAGAAAGACTGGTGGTTTTGAAGCACTTTCTCTACATTGTAGTGTAGACAAAAACTAATAGTGAAGACAGATATATAGGGAAAAACCTAAAATCAGTGTGTCTTATCTATCATTATTTCTCACTTGGCAGTGGAGGGAACACAGATGACTGAGTTTTCCACAATGGTCCCAAGTTAACCGAAGGGCCACGACTTCCAATTTTGAAACATGACTTTGCGACACCATTGAAATACTTGATATTGAAGTACTGTTGCAAAGGACACTAAAAGAAAAGTTCTTGTTTTAGGTGACTGATAGAATGTTATCGTAACTCCGATGTTGTTGAGTAGATGATTAAGAAATCTGAATTGACCACAAAAACCCCAAACCAAATTAGAACAAAAGAAGCAAAAAAATGCCTTTCATCATGGGCATTGTGCTAAAAGCTGATCTAATTCCTTATGAGATAAAAAATCCAGATGTGTATTATACACATACATCCTTTATATAATAGTCAAAGGACTGAGCTGTAATTTATACAGAATTTTGCTGAAACAAAGAGGAATTGGAAATATAATAGAAATAAAAATAGAAATAGATACTGTAAAGAATTTCTCCTTGCTTTTACAGCAGTACATCTCAAGGACAATTATGTTAGATAATGTTTCCTTTCATTTAGTAGTTTCTAACTACAGGCAATTGGCTTAGGCAAAAGAGGAAATGACCTGAAACATATTCTTAGATCTAAAATGTACATACCCATACAAAATTAAAATATTGGGTATGGGCTTTATCTAAGGAAAAATACTGTGTGTGGATAGATGCATCACATGCTCAAATAAAATTAGTGTCTTCATCTGGTTTCTATATTTTAAAAAGACCAGAATCAAAAGATATTTACTGATGTCCTAATGCATTTAAAACCCAAACTCATAACTTACTAAAATATTCCTTTTCTGTCCTCATGGGTGAATGGGCAAATAGCTCAGAGGAGAAGCAAGCACCCTGCAGTGTGCCCTGGACCCATTCTTGCCCTGGTCTGGTTGGAACAAACTATTTCTGCTCCTGCCTTGCATGCCAGCAAGGAACCCAGGACGAGCAAAGAGTGCTGGTGGATGCCCAAATCTGGTTTTGATAGCAGAAGGGATGTGGCCAGAATACACTATAACTTAAGATCTTGAAGACTCTCTCATAATAAAAACATTATGAAATGTCTTACTGGAGATCTTTGGAGTTTTACTAAAGTGAAGGAAGGATTCCACAAAGCCTTTTCTGCCCCTGTTTTTCCTTTACACTTTTCCTCCTATGCAGTGACTTAAAGATCAGCTTTTTCACATTCACAGCAGCTGCCTGAACTGCAAAAGCTACTTAGAGCCTGCACCTCCATTTTCTCCTCTTACTCTTAAAGCTTTGGAGAATTTAAAATGCATCTTTGTCTCAGTTGAACTAAATGAAAAGTGGCATGCATGTATGAATGTTTGAAAATTAAAGCTTTATTTTTTTTTAAATTACATAGGTGGTTTATCTTTCTGCAAAGAGCAGCCCCAGATGCTCCCTGAAGAATGGACTTGCTCAGTGTACAGAGACTAAAACTGGCCAGTTCCCCAACACCAGGAACCTGCCTGAGCCTAGCCACGTATTGCCAGGGAGGTCTGCAGGAGACTGGACAGATCACCCGTGGCTTGGGAGATCACAAACGTATTGGTTCTACCCTGTTCCACTGCCTCATATGCAGTTTTGTACCTGGAAAAGCTTTATGTGTGTTGCTATAATTGTGTGCATATTACAGTTTGCACTGCTGTGCATGAATCAGCTTCGCTGAAGCAGGACAGCTACTTTTCATGCGGAGAAGCCATTATTACTACTTTCTTGAAGTAGAAAAAATGGCTGCTAAGCATGCATAGCAGTTAGATGAGAGAAGTGAAGTATTGCATTCATTGCTAAAGCAGCTTTTGCTGCATATATCTTCTGCCACAGAGCATTTCTCCCGGTATTTACTCTCCTCTGTAGATGTTAATATGTGGCTGTGCCTGTTCATGTCATTTTTAGGGATTCCTGATGCCAAAAGATCTCCATTTTTCTTTTTCCTTTTGACAGTTAGTATCTTTTCTTTTACGAAGCAGTACTAACTTCTAGTGAGCTGGAATGCAATTGTAAGGGGCTTACTGAGAAATCCACTAAAAAGATGTCAGACAATCTTGTCTAACCCGACATTAGAAACTGTGAAAATAAGGCTGCGGAAAAATACTTATGCTTGGTATTGCACATTAACCCCACATGCCTCCTCTGGGACCTCCCAGCACACACTGCTCTCCACTGCTGGCGCCAAGAAGTTAAAAGGTCTGTGTGTATGCTGTAATCAATTCAGAAGGCAGGTAACACCAAGCGGATAGGAACAAGCTTCTGGCTCAGCATGAAGCAACTCCACCTTAGTTTAGCTACTGGAGTCAAAGTGATTGATGGGATAAAGTAAATAATTCCCCAACTCATTCTCAAACACAGAAAAGCTACACACTTGTATGTAAAAAAGAAAAATAAAAGAAAAAAAAAAGAAAAAGATAAAAAGAGAAGCACGAGCCTGTAAACCAAATAAAGCAATTCTTTTTCTCTTCGCAAGTTCTGCAAATTTGTCTTGCACCACTGTAATGATGTTCAGCTCAGCACAGTGCAGACAAAAGCTCTTTCTCCCCTTTCTGCCATGAAGATAAATAGATTCTTACCTTGGGCAGGATCAGGTGGGCCAAACTCCAAGGAGTATCGCAGGATGAAGTTGTTATTCCACACGTACAGCTGGTTGTCTCTGGGGTTGTAATCCACTGCGGCGATGTACTGGTACTGGTTGGGAAAAGGAATGTCCACGTGCTCGCCCCTGCTTAACCTGGTGTTGTAGATGTAATCAATGGCGTTCCTGCCGGTCTCACTCTCGTTGTCCTGATACACTGACCGCACCACGTACAGGACACCACATATCATGAAAGCATTGGATGCTGCCCGCTTGTCGTAGGTCGTTTCCCAGGTGGCTTCGAAGCGCAGAGTGTAGGGGTTCAGCTGGCTAATTACGATCATCCCGTTGTTTTGCTCCGTAGCATAAATTACCCACAAGCCGTTTTCATCTACTGCCAAGTCAATATCAGTCTTTCCTCCCCATCGGTATGGAGAGGTGTCGTGGTAATTAGCATAATTGATTATGGCCTCTCCGCTCTTAATTCTAGTCCTCAAGTCAAATTTTACTATGTTTCGAGTTCTTTCCTTGTTAAAAAAGACAGCGCCATCATACACTACGAATCCAGTACCATCTACTCGGTTTGGGAGTTTGTACGTCGTCTGCTGGCGTCCGTTCTGGAAGTCCTCTAAAGATGCATATTCTATCAAAGTATCTGTGCGATACGGAGTCCATGGCATGAAGTATATTTTATCTGCAGCCTGGAGAGGATCTTTGCACCAAGCACCTGCTTTTTGTTCGGCTTCATATAAATACGGTGAGTCCACAATTGCTTTCAACGTCCCCGGGCAAACAAAAACTAACAGTCACAGAGAGAAGTAAGACAAGAATTATGTCAAATTAAGACCATCTCATAACAAAAATTATAAAAAAAAGAAAAGGAAAACCAAAAAGGTAGGTAAATCATAATGACTGTGTCAGGAAGAAAAAAAAAATCAATTTAATTGGCACTAGATTATACCTTATAATTAATGCAATTATCACCCTTTATCATCCACTTTTCTTAAAGTTACCATGTTCTTGCTGTACCAGTATGGAAAGTGGATGGGAACTGTTTTCACTAGTACAGACCAAGGCTCAATGGCATACACAGACAGCTGAAAATGTAGAGCTACTCTTGCATTTTCATTTCAGACTTTTAGAGAGTACACATTTACGCTCCAGAGCTTTTAACTGGTGTGCAGCAGTGTGCTAGGTCATTTCAGTCCAAAAAAAAAATCGCATCGACTTGTTTAGAACTTTAAGAAGTGGTGAGGCTGAAAAAGGAGGTGCCTCGATTAAAAATAAAGGAACAAAACAAATCATCAGGTATATAGAGAAAGCAATTAGGAGCAGAGAAAACAAAACACAACCAAAGCAATGAATGAAACAGACCAGGAAACCCTGTAACCATGGCATGCTATGGAGAGGGTTCTGGAAGCCAGGCAAGATGACACTTGATTAACAAGAATTTACCCAAGGGTGAGATAAAGAGAGGGAAAGAAAGACAAAGAGAAAGGGAGAGAAAAAAGCAAGGGAGTCTTCCCTCCAGCCCAAATACTTCAGACACTATACCCCGCCACCTACTTTAAGCAGCCAAGTCACTTTATTGCAAACAGTCGACTTCTTTATGAGGTGTACTTATGAGATCCTGCTGATTATCATAATATAAGAGTGTTGTGGGGAGGGGAAGGGAAGAGGTTAACATCCATAAGGCACATAACAAGGAGCTGGGGTTTGGACTGTATACGTTATTTACCTTTTTGCTCCACTTCTATTTTAAGCATCGGAAGAAAAATAAAAAAGTGCAAGGAAAAAAGAAAGAAGATTAACATAAATTGACTATTAGTCTAAATGATTAAATTAGTAACAGACGCTAAATATAGGGAGAATAAGAACTGCACTATATTGGATAAAGAGAAACAGACAACAGGATAACCTAGCAGGAGAGAGATTCTACGGTTACACAAATGAACATGGATCAATCATTTCAGTAGATTAAGGAGGGAATACAGATATGTTGGCATGTAGTTTCACTTAGTGAACCTGAATAAATAATGAATTACTTTACTAACACATCCTATATATACTCTTCTTCTAAAAGTATAATGCTAATCAAGTTGGCTTTAAGCAACATATTTATTTATCATATATGTGCAAGTGCACATATACATATTATATTGATATTTAGAAATACAAAATTCAGTGTATTAATTATATAGGTTTGCATATGTGATTATTAAGCCTCCCCCATCTTTGCCCCAGACATTTCTCAGCTTTTCTTTCTTGTAAAGAAAGCAGCTTGCACCCTTTGTCTCTCCTTAGGCTGTATTTTATTTGTTTTCCTGAATGTTAATCTTGAGAACTTTTGCCACTTCTTAGTCAATAACTGCAAAATCAGACTAGAAGGAATAAGCAAAAAATCTAGAAAAAAAGAAGCAAAGCACAGTAAGCAAGAGGAAAAGAGAAGAAAAAATTAACAATTAGCTCATTCAGATATTCTCCAGCACCATCGATTAAGCCTCAAACAGCAAGCTAGTGTGTAAGGACAGCCTTATTGTGTTTAAAACAAACATCCATCTTGGCACCATACATGAAAGACATAAACCAAACCCAATTAGCAAAGTTATATTACTATAGCAATTTTTCCCCCAGGAAGTTTTAAGGAAGTTACAAGACGATATATAGCTGAAGCCCAGCTAGTAAATAGCTTTTCAATAATTATTTGCAATAAAACTTAGTTCATATACTCTGTGGCCTTTGAAGTATGCTCCCTTGGTTTCATAAAATGACCTGGAAAATGACAGATGTACCAATCTGTGTAACAGTAGCTGCTGATACCACGGAAGTGTATCAAAACTATTTGCACAGCTATTACATTTTCAGTATTACAGTATTATCCTGAAGAATGCCTTTGTATGTTTCATATAAAGTTTTGGATTTTCAGTTTCATTTAATAAAATGAGATATGCTTATTTTGAGAATTATATTGGCTGATCTGATCTTGTGTTTGTTCAGTAAACAATTTCATAACTTTACAGGGGAACTGGAGGGGGTCAATATTTTAAAAATGAGCAGTAGTTTTCCTAGCTATTGTACTGTTATACATCTTTAAGTAAAATGCTCATTTTTCTGTAATTTGTAATTCTGGATTTATCCAAGTAAACGGAAGATGTATTCTGAGGTGAATTATTGGGTTTCACCATTAGTATTAATGACTTTCAGAAGATTCTGTTTGTGAACTTCTATGCATGTGCTTATTTCTCGCCAAAGAGCAATACTGATGCTGTACCTGCTAAGAATTAGTAATAGGAGACAGGGGGGAAAAGACAGGGATAACTAAAATCATTACTGGCATGTCTGCTCTGCATGCACTCGTGTACAGCTGTACATTTTTAAGGGACAGATGGGCTTATTGAAATAAACAAATGCTGCAAAGTCCAATCAATACACACAGAGAGAGAATAAAACACTTTAAAATATTTTCTATTGAATTCTTGAGTCCAAAATAGGCTTAAAATAAAAATGCACAAATATAAAAAATGGCACTTCTGATGTTCTTTATAAAAGGGCTGACTTCTGTTAGTCCAAGTGCCAACACACATCGCGCAGCATAAGTGAGAGAAATGTCAAGTATAGTACTCTCAATCTCTTTGTAATTTAATCAATAACACTCTTATTATTTCAGGACAAAGCAATGCCTATCAAATTTGTCTGCAATTTTTGTTGGAGATCCAACTGAGTAGCTGAAATGTTTTGTGAGTTCGTTTTTTTTTTTTGTTTGCACTTTGAGATGCAAAAAAGGAAGCATTTATTAAGTACTTTCAAAGTTAATTAAAATTGCAAAATGAAGTACTTTCAAATAAGCAAAGCAGCTATGTATTTCTGGAGGCCAGCAAGACCTAGAGGAGATCATAAACTGCATTTTGTACAAGGGTGACAGCATCTCCAGTGTGTAAGAGCTCTCACCTTTCACCACAAAACCTATTGTGATTGCTGCTTGTCATCTCTCATGGACTGAAAGCTACGAGAGTGAGTATTGCAAATTCTGCACTCTTGCAGTAACTGAAGATGAAATTCATTAAATAAATGAATTTTGGTTAGAAATCCGGTGATCACTAAACTCCTCCCTTCCTGTTCCCACAAAAGCTTATCCTAACCTCCTAAGAAGTCTCTCGTACTGAGACAGCTGCTATTTGCAAATCTAATGATTTCACACATTCTGTAAATTTAGATAAAGCGCTCTGGAACAAGTAAGGAAATAAAATTTAGACTTCGTAACTGGAGCTGTTGACCAGGCATCAAAAAAAGAGAAAAATAATAGGATAGGCTTTGTGGGACAGGGAAAAAAGACAGTCAACAATCAAAATGGCTACTTAAGCACAATGTGATTTGAGATCAATCTTCAAAACTCATTTTAATAACTGGCAATCTTTTTGATGACTGCTGGCCATCAGGTGATGCCTCTTACAGTTCTGGAACTGGGCAGCGTCATCACTGTACATGCTGCAGTTGACAAACTCCAAAACTTACAGACTTTGAAAAACAGGAAAGTATCCAAAATCCTGAATTATCATAGAAACAGAATTACAGAGTTCAAAGAGTAGGCCAATGCAACTGACAGTAAATAAAAATAAACACTTTAAAATAAAAGTAACTACAAGTTAGAGTACAGGGTAGGCCGCGCTGTGTCACTATACTTCTGAAACTGGAAAAGAAAAGATTCCTGGAGATAGCAATACCCAATCAGTAGAACATATCCACACTTCTCTTCCTAAAACAGCATAAGAAATTGTGTTTGAACATTATTTGCATTACATTTTTTCCTCTACGAGCTAGCCTACTGGAACTGGAAAAGTAACTTCTTGTCACTTGACTGACCTCAGGTTTTGGAATCAGATGCACTGCCCTCTTTCTGAGAATTTGGGAATGAAAACAGTGCTAAAGCAGACGTGGTCTTTGTGGAACAAAACTTTGGTTAGATTGGGGTAAGACATTACTCCTCAAAAGTGGCACGAGAAGAACAGTTACAACAAGCCACTAATACTAGACACAGGAAGAATGGTACTAGGGATCACTGTTTGCAGTAGGCTTCCAAACCTACAAATGGTACAGGGAAAAAAAATCAGCAAGCAACCATTTCACAATGACACAGCAGAAATGAAGAAAAAACAGATGATCTGTGCTTGGCCTTTAACAACAGTGAAGGTTCAGTGTGGTGAAGTAGTACAGAGTAGTATTTCAGTTTCAGAATTCTAAATTTTGCAGGAAACAGCATGGACAGTTTTGACATAGCTTTGCTTATGCCAGAACTCCTTTCCTTCCTTTTTCGATACATACTGTCACCACAGTGTTTTTGCATCTCAGACTTGGTCTGTTTCCTGTACCAACAAAAAATATGACTTTGGTTAAGGATTACTGCAGATCAAGAAATTCACACCTAATAATAACTCAAGGGAATGATCAGTGCACTGCTCAAATTCCATTGCAAGCACAGCTATTTCTCTGTTGAGTTATGGGACGAGAGAGAAGTCACTGCAAAGAATGACCTTACAAGAAAGCAAAACCAGTTAGAAGTGTCAAATCTGCAGAAATTTCATGAACATGCATACATAACAATAAAAAAAAGCATTAATTATTGCAAGGAAATAAGTATGTCTAAAGCTACTGAACTTTGGCATTATAAAGAATATTGTACAAAACTGCTGAAGTAGCCACAACTTCACATTTTTCTATCTCATCGTGATTTCACTATTCACTTTGTTTTCAATGAAAAACTCTATTTTGGTAGCTGATTCAAGGCACAACTGATATTTTGTCTTTAAATTAAATGCTAACATTTCTTTCTCACTCTTTTATTTTAAAGAACACAGTGTGAGTACCTTATTAATGAATTATTCACTCTAAATCTGCGTTCATTTATAATGAAGCACAAAATCGTTTTACAATGTCCCCCAACTGGGTCACTTGCCTCTGAATGTCAGTGCTGGGTTTTGCTGTGCACCCAAAGTCGCCACAGCAGTAGGTAGCCTTTCAAGTAGATCATGATTAAAATTGAAGTCAATTCCTGCTTTACAAGTCTGTGAGCCAAGCCAATTTGTCAGCAACTGGTTGCGGGCAAAAGTACAAATTTCTATCTGGCCTATTGAATAGCTAATTTGAGTTTGTTTTCTGGAAAAACAGTAGCCTTAAAAGCCAAACACTTAAGAACACAGACAGACACTTGGCCAGCATCACACCATGGCTTCCTTCCACACTTTGTGAGGCTAATTGGAGGCCCTAGTCTGCAAGTGCTTTGCATGCATAATGGGTCCATGGACCATAAACATATGCTTCTTTTCCATGTAACAGCACTCCAGCTTCAATTGTGAGGGCCAGAGGAAGTGAGCAAGAATAAAAATATTATACTTACTGTAAGGAACACATTCATATTGAACTTCTAGATATTTGTATGTTCCAGGACAAGGATCAGGAAACACATCTGACCCAGTAACTACTATACACTGTGTTCGGTTGTTGCACCTGTAATGGGAAAAGAAAACAAGCTAATTAATTTAAAATTACATTTAATTTGCTAGTTCATACTAAAGGACTAATTCAGTGCTAACTCTCTTCACACTTGGGCAGTTCAATCCATAAGACAACAAAGTTAATTAATACTAATTAGCCAAAGTCCAAAAGAAGGCTTCAGAACAATATTTTAGTTCAGGCTTTATACCTTTAAATTTGGAGATCGATGCTATCTTAACTGTCCCCACTAGTAGAGATAGCTGTATCAAGTACCAAGTTTACACTGATTTGACACAACTGTTCAAGAAAATGAAAACAAAATGCAAAGATGATATTACTGAAAAAATGTGCAATTTTGAATAATGTATAATTAAAACAATGAGTTATTCCTTCTATCTATAGAGATATACATCCTACTGAATGGTTTTACATCTCAGAGAGATTTTTCTTGTGATTCAAGGAAATTTTTTTGGTTGGAAGAGCTATTGCAGACAAAGAACATTAGCATTTCCATTTTAATTCTTTTGGGAGTAATTGCTGGACTCTAAGCTTCCTCTGTTAGGCTACAGGAAGCAGTAAAGAAAGACCATTTGAGGAAATAAGAAAAACAGTTAAAAAGAAGAACGGCAAGAAAATTAATTCAGATATATTTTTGAGGACACTGAAACATAAAAATTACTTGCTTAACAATGAATGAAAATGCATTTTGATACAAAGAACTTTATTACAATGCCTCTAATTGAGAGGATCTACTGAACTTAATGTTTTTGAAGGGTAATAATAATCATAATCATTATAATAAATTTTAGACTACTATTAGTTTTTCGAAAATACAAAACAAAGACCACTAACAAACAAACAAAATACACAAAAAATCTCAAAAACCCAAATATTAGCTTGGAAGTTAAAAGTGAACAAACAATCACCTAAACTTGAAGAGATGGTCAAAATGTAATACAGGGAAACAGTCACAAGGTAGAGGGAGAAAAAAAAAGAGAAGGTCAGGGAGCTTGATGACTAAAAGGGAAAGAGCTTGGCTGATCTTCTCAGGGGTTAGTTTTGTTTGTCAGCAAACTGAATAACAGAAGTCTGAACTTAAGTAATAGACTAGCCTTTGACTCCAGCTGTACATCAACTTCTCTACTGCCCTACTTCTTCCCATACTCCCTGAATACCACATAACCCAAGCTAAAATAATCTGCCTTGTATCAGCGGCTTTCCACAGCTGTACAGTGCCAACAGGTATTAGAATAATTCGTGCTACCTCATGAAAAGTAAAGCAAACACATTCAAAGAAGTCTAATATAAATTACTTCCTTTTTGGTATAGTAATCAAACTAGCACAGAGCCAGTCAGGACATGCTGTGCCTCTCTGCTGAGCAAACTCAGAGACAAAAGCTCTCTGACTCAAACAGCTAGCTCATCTTTTCTAAATTTTTTTTTTATTTTTAAAAAATTGCCTATTTCTACCATCATAAACCTCATAATTACAGAACTAATTGGAAATAGTCAGGGATTTCTGTATATTCACAACCATGATAGGTGGTGAGGAATTCACCTGCCACCTTTTCCAGAGGGCAAAGCCAGGCCCCCTGCACAGCTATTGCACAAATGATGCTGGACCCATCCCAATGGCCCAGCCAGTCAGCACAGCAGCAACAGGAGGACATCAGAGAGACTGGAATGGCTCCGACACATCCAGTGGCTTCAGACCCAGCCCAAAGTGGTGAAATGTGCACCCAGCCTGCTGAGAAACCCCTGTACTCAGTCTGAAACTGAAAATGTAAACACAGCCTCTCCCACGGAGGTCAAAGTGCTGCTGCTGTGGGTGTGGGGTAGATGGAGGCTGTAGAAGCAGAAGAAGGTGGCCCCAAACCTCACCGGCCTCTCTGTAATATCCCAAATACAGGGGTTTTTACAAAAAAAACAAAAAACCTGTACTGATGAGTAACTTGAAGTCCCTCATTCATTTAACCAAAGTTATTTTTTCTACACAATATACTGTTAATTCGGTCGATCTATCTTTCAGAATTGTTTCGATGAAGGTGTGATAAAAACCAGCTTTAATTTCTGCAAACTTAAGAATACAAATCACAAATACTTTGGTGTTTCACTGTTTTCAATCTAAGTGTTTAAGTTCTCTGTAGGTTTTAAATACCATTTAAGTGCTCTGCAATCTACATAATTACATACTTCCCCAGCACATGTTAAAGTACAGACATTTTCAGGGGGTTATGTACAATCTTAAAATTCATATGATTGCACACTGAGAAATTTCTTCAAACTCAAGAAGAATTCACAATATTCACAAAGATTTATGACACAATGACTTGGTCATTTACAAGGAAGTACAGCAGATCAGCAAAGAAGTCTGTATAACTCAGTCACAGTTCATTTAGGAAAGGCCATGTATGAATTAAATTTGAAATGCTAGTTAGGAAAGGACTAACTGTAGTAGCGATAGAATGATAATTCAGGTTCTTGTGCTAGCAGCGACAACAGCTTTGCAAGGGGAAGTGCAGGAATTACCACTATTCTCATGAATGCAAGGAGCAATTGTGTACTCTGACACTCGTTTCATCTGTATTTTAGTATGAATGAAGAAAGGTTACATCTTCATAATGCACATGCATCACTTAGAGTAATCTAAAAATCAAATGGAGTGTTTAATTAACAGTTACAGTATAATGTATGAACTCCTTTCACCTCAGGAAGAAGACTGTGCAAATGAGGAATGGCCCTTCACATTTCAGATGAATACAGAAAGAAAAAGGAAAGTAAAGCAGCTCCAGCAGGGCTGTTATTATCTTCTGCTCATGATGTAGCCCTGCCCCTGCTGCATCCATCCTCCCTGCTCAGCTATAAGGACAGCTGTATTTTCCATGATAATTTGTTTGTATTTCAACTTTAATCTTGACTTGTACAATTCCCAACAAATTGCTTTTGTTTTCGTTTTTTTATTATTATTATTACCTTATGCTTATTATTGCACTTTTTCATGTGCAATGTATGGAGATGAGATTCCATGTGCAATCTATTGTGCGAGGTGTTTTAATCAATAATCTTGTTCTGCTGATTAAGCAGGGGCTTCTGTTTTGGCAAGATAACATTAGTTTCTCCTGTCATGCTCCCAAAGCTATTGGGAATCTTCAGCAGATCATTAGATATGCTACAATAAAGCTTTGGTACGTTCTCTTTTCTTTCTTAAATTGCTTCTTCACTGTCCTATCATTCCTCGTCACTGCTGGCACTGCATTATTATTACAGCTCCCCTGAAACTTGCACTAGAGCTATGTCTGTAGGCCATAGGATGCCATTTTCAATTGAAGCTTCTGCTTGAAAATATAAATTAAGAAAATTTCATTATCTCCTGCCAAGGGCCATTATTCAGCATTGTTCTAAGGAAGATTAAAAACGCACAATCTATGGACTTGAACAAATACTCCAGCATTAAAATGAAAAGCCCAGTGTATCATGACTGGACCAGAAAGTGAAGCACTGGAATCTGAGAAACAGATTCTGGAAAGGCATCAGCACTACATGGATCAAACCAACTGACCGAGGGAAGAGATCATCTTCACTTGTGGACAAGTCACATCTGACACGCAAAGATACAAACAGATCCTTTACAAGCGATCTTGCAGTTTGCAAAATAAGGTATGTATGAAATAATATCCACATTGCAATTTAGCCTTCAAATGCTTTTGTTTTGTATACACAACTTTGACAAAAATAGTAACATAAAAGAAACATCATGCTATTTTAAAAAGGTTATAGATTAATGTATAAACTATAGATTAATGTAAAAACTATCACAACAATTTTGGGTATTCGTAATGCTGTATTTCTGTGAATGCAGTGTTTCCTTCGGGTGAAATGCAAACACAGCGAATGTTCACGTGTAATTCACTACTAAAAAAAAATAATTTAAAAAAGATACAAAACAATATAAACCCACATTTAGTAAGTAAAATTAATTTTTAATAAGATTGTTGATAAAGTAAAAAAACTATCTTGGTATGTTTTGAAACTTTCAAGTCAGTTCTGATGCTATTTCTCTTTCAGCATATTGATTAAATACTTAAAAGCCAGCATGATGGCATGTTCCTGCATATCGCCTGCAGCAACCTGCTTAAACACCACTTGAGGCACGTAAACCCCGAGTTGTAGCACCACATACTCCATATGGTCTTCTTGTTCCTTATTCACCCTGGGTGAGCTGCAGTCTGAGTGAAAAGATATGGGAATATGGGATGAATGCACTTCATGTGATGACTTACACTGAAAAATTCCTGAACCTCATTACCCAGAGAAAGTAGCTGTCTTTACAGCTGTATTCCTAATGGTCTACAACTGCCATGTGAGTGCTTTTGCTTTTGTATGCATATTCAATAAACCCCTGCTCCTGACACTAAATGCAAAGTTTCATATGTATTGAAGACGTCAGATACTACTTAAATGCTACGTTCTATTACAAAACTTACATGTAAAACAAAGAACAAAGATTTTATTTTAGGGGTGTTTTGATACATAAGTATGCACAAAGACATGCCACAGTACATAAATTTAAAGGAAAGTATTTAAATTCTGAGTTTCAAATTCACCTCACAAGCCACACATCATTACGTACTGAGACCTAATAAGTTAGCAATTTAAGCCTAACCAAAGCCTGGAAAAAAGATCAGCTGAGAAAATCCAGCCTTCCTATAAAGCCTGGATTTGAAGGAGGATTGGCCAGCCAGCACTGCTGTGTCCACAGTGCTCAAGCACTACCCTTCCCATGAGTGAGCTCACGCATCCTACAGAGCCACATGCCCCTAAGGAGATATAGAGTCCTGGGACTGGCCTTTTTAAACCCAGGAAGACACACTGACAACGTTGCTTATTCATTTGTAAGATTTTTGAAAAATTATTTTAAAGTTACGAGCTCTGAAACTATTATAGGGGAATAAGCATGCAGAAAGGAAATAGCACCTATTTTATTGAGCTCAAAGAGGAAATGGATTTAGTGAGCTGTGCTTGGTAGTTTTCATTATCTAAAAGAGAAAAGGAGATACATGAGCAGGTATGATAGCAGAATTTGGCCTCAAGAGCTGTGTCTAGATATTGGTTACTCACCTATGACTGCTAAAGCAGTGAGGCATCTTACAGCTTGGTTTGAAAATTCATGAACCAGCCCTGGGATTTTCTATGCACTTGGCAACATGACCATTACAGTAATAAATCAGGTGGGGTTTGGATGGAAAATATTTATGGCAAAGAAGAAAGAAAAAGGGTGTTTTACCTTCTGTTTTCTTTTAAAATATAATACTGATGATTTGTTGAATCTTCCTAATTTCCATGTAAACACATATAAGGAAGCTAAATAGTGTATAATTAATATTGTAGGAGAAGGCACACCATAGCCTTGTCTCCATTTGCCCAATAAAATATTGCAATAATATTTAATTGTGCTTTCTTTATACAATGTAATCTTGTGGGAGTCTGAGGGTACACATTAAGCATAAAAACTCCAAATACACAATAAAATACAGGATAAAATATGCAACTCCCATAGGCCTTTTCTTAGAATTACCCAGTCTGATTCACTATCAATGAATGTGTATCAGACTTGTATGGCAAAGTAATTTAACTATACTTCTTGCTTTCAACCTCTTCTTACAGCTTTAATACATTTATTTTTGACCCATTTGCCTTTTTGCATTCATGCTTCTAAGTTCAAAGCAGTCACTACATCTAAGCTATCAGAAATAGTTTTTCTCGTTACAGTTCATCCTTGTTCTAATACTTTTCTTATTGGTGTAAATGCTATTATTATGGGGTTATCATTAACCTGAAACTGGAGCATCAGATAAAACAGGGAGNTACATCTAAGCTATCAGAAATAGTTTTTCTCGTTACAGTTCATCCTTGTTCTAATACTTTTCTTATTGGTGTAAATGCTATTATTATGGGGTTATCATTAACCTGAAACTGGAGCATCAGATAAAACAGGGAGAGGAAAAAAAAATTTAAAAAGTGGATTACAGTGGAATACATAACTCCTGCTTTTTCTTGGTATTTTTATGTGCTTTTATAATCCTGCTTTTCTATCTCTACTACTTTCTACCACATGTACCAAAGGCCTACTAGACCAATCAGAGTTTGTGAGGAGATAGTTGTAAATCAAGGACAGTAAAACTAAGTATCAAAGATGCAATGAGGAGTGCAAAGTAAACGGAACAATCTCCGGGGGGAGGTCTGGTAGGTGCAAACCCAAACCTTATAACAGCATGAAGCAGAAGAGACCTGTTCTTTAGAGAAAATGTTTCTAATGCAACCCCACCTGAGAAATAAGAAATGGAGATGCAGTAATTTTCATTATAATACTACTTGTCATATTGTTTACATGCATGCATATTTGCAGGCAAGCTGCAGCATGGGATTCCAGGCAGTGTACATTTTAGAACACCAACTAAGCCAAGCAGATCTTCACTGCTGAAGAGTAATAAGTTCAAAGATCCAATTAAATGTTTCACCATTTAGACAAAAATAAACAGCCTGCAGCTATGCTTACTTACTAATGAAAACTTTAGTAGTGCAGCATCGTCATATCTGAGCAATTTGCACAGATTATTCACACCGAATGAGCACGAGTGCAGCATCATGCCTTGTGTGTTGAGCAGGTTTCAGGGGAGAAACGTCAGGCTTTAAATAAACCCAGAGCTTTAGGAAGGGGCATTTATTTCAGAGGCACAGTGCTCGAGCAGAGCTGTAGAAAATCCAAGAGAAAATCCTGAAGCACAAAGTCTGATCCTTAGGAATAACACTGCAACAGACTTGCAGGAGAAGAGACTACCAGGCAGAGAGTATAGGATAAGAGTAAAAACCCTTTAGAATTCTTTTTTTGCAGCATGGTTGATCTTTTTTATCCATGGCTTGGGATGCAGCATCTTCATAATGTCGTTAAAAGTTATGTAACTAAAGACAATTTTTGAGTCATTATTAAATGTGTAACTTGAAGAATTAAAACACTGAAAACATGTAGCCTTATCTTTCATGTTAATTTGCACAGAAATACATTTTTAAAAATTACCCACTTTAATTACTAAAAAAAAGTGTTTTAGATGAGGGGTTTGATTTGTAATTGCAGCTTTTGAAACAACTTTCAATGCTCACACTTCCACCAGACCTCCAGGTCTGTGCACTGCAAATTCAGCTTGATTCACTATGGGTCTCTGGAGTTCAACAAATCTCTTCTGCTTACAGAAATGCATATTCAACAAAAAACTATTTTGCCTCTAACAGGAAATCAAGATTTAGTAATTTACAGAATTGGCCACTGAGACAACTAGACTCCATAGAGTTCTTTGGTTTCCCTGTGCAACAAGCAGGCTGAGGACCACTTCACATGGAGCATACAGTGGGCACAACCCTAACTCAACTTTAACACATGCATTCACCTTGAATAATTAAAAATATTATAGCCTGTATCATTTACGAGAAATTATTTACAAAAATGTTCACCTACTGCAGCCGGCATATGGAAAAATGATCATATTTTTAACAAGGGAAATGGGAAATCGCTATGGGATGCCCTACTTAGATTAAATTAGCAAGATCTTGTTATCAGACCATATAAAAGATACACCATAATAAGACGTGACCTTGCAGAACCTTGGAGCCAATCCGTGATTTTTTCCCCTATAACCCTTCCTAATTATCTGCAAAGTTACAGACCTTTTTGTGGCAGGTTATTTTTTTTGTGAATAGTGAGGGGTTTTGGGCTTTTAAATATTTAATTAGTCTTCTGAAATGAGAATTGTTGCACATGCCAACTGCTTCGATTTTCAAACTGTGTTCATCCTAATTATGTTCAGATTTAGATTGGTCATCCCAAACCTCTCACTCTTGTAATTATTTACTCCTTAAAGATCATTCAGCAGAGAAATATTTTTCACCCTTATGGCTCTTTCTTTCCACAAATGGCTTTTCTGGTCCGTTAATTACCCACTCAGAGGATTAGAGTTTGTAATAATGCAAGAGATCCTGCATGTAAGATGATTTTTTACAGAGTGAAAAAGAATAAATTGTTTTTTGTAAACTTGCCTTGGGGAATATCCCCTTTTTTGGGTTATCATTTTCATCAACAGAGGCCATGTGCCCACTGCTGCATATCCACCAACTCCATAGGGCTGCAGAGTGACTTATTTATACAGCTAAACAGAACACAGAGCAAAATGCTGAGCAAGAGGCAAAAGAAAATTTAGTTATTTTAAGAGATTTATAAAAGTGCAGTCTGCTAGCAAGAAGGTACATTCCTTTTTCTCATAACTTTTACTGAATGGCCTTAAAGTTACGCGTATTTAACTGATAATAATAAAATTACAACTTTTCTCATTTCATCTGCTGATTTTTTTTCACAAGTGCTGTCCCTTGGTAGATCTTTAATCAACTCGGTAACAGTGGTGTCATTTCCTATTAAAATGTGTCTGAGAGTCCTCACTGTAAGTACTTTCTTTTCTTCTGAGAGGAACGCCTGTCACAAAAGCACTGTTATTCATTACCCACAGTGATGTCTGGATCTAATTATCATCTGGAAACCTTGCAGGGCTTCCAGGTATAGGACTTCCCCTGCAAAAGTATGCTGTTCTGACTTGGAAAGCACAGTCCTACTTTTTCTTTGCAATCTGAAGTTAAGGGATTAAGTTACTGATTTAAACTGTGCACTCCCTGGTTCCTGCAACTTCCAGTTTTGAGCCCAATGAAGTTTAGGGGACTGCTTCGGTTTGCTTGTTCCCAAATCTGCAAAAATCTTATTTATTCGGCAGCTGGTTTTTAGACAAGTCAAGCAGATTCACCACTGTAAAACATATATCAGAAAATTCATTGGCTTCACTTTGTCAACGCACAGATAATCTTTACTTCTGTCAAAAATATTCATGATCTAATCCTTTTATGAAACTGTCTACCATTGAAGGAGTCTCATGTGCCTGCACAATTAAAAACCACATGTTAGCCATACATAATACTGTGTTACATTTGATGCAAATCCTTTACTATTGAAATAAGCACCGGGCTGACAGCAGGAAGTGGCTGATAAGAAAGCAACAAGGCACTGCTGATGGCATTCATGATAAGTGAGCTCTAACTCATATGTGTTCTGTCTACAGTACATTACCCAAAGTGCTCCTGTTTTAAATGCGACTCCAGGAGGTGTTCTTTTGCTGTATCTCTGTCACAAAGGCAGCAAAATTATCCAAGAAAGCTAAATACACAAAGTAAATTATGTTTTTCATACCCACCAGTGATGCTGGCACCAGAATAATATACTGAAAGTAATATCACTGCTGCTACATCCTAGATGAGAAAACACCTACAGTTTCATGAGTGCAACAGTACAGTTGAACTCAATGTCTGTAATAAATTCAGTAAACAGGGAAAGATTACTGGTTTAGAACTGTCACGTTATTGCTACACTTACAATTCAGCCTAAAAGAAAGTATTTAATAGAGCACAAACTCTCGAGTTACGGCAAAACAATTTTGCAGCGCTGAAAAAAGGTGTGTATTAAATACATTTCCAAATTGCTCCTTCATTATATCACAAGAAGCAAGGTATCTGAGAAGCAATGAACAGTAAGGTTTAAGACCACAGATTACTACTAAGAAAGGAATATAGATGCCTTTGCACCTACAACAGCAAAATACACATCTTGCCTGATGAAACACTGTACAGGTTGGTGTCACTGAGAAAGAGAACGAATTCTTCCTCCAAGGTGTTCCAAGTGCATGACTTGCCCAATGAAATTATTTTTCGGCCTCATTTTTTCTTTTTTTCTGTTTTGCATGTGTGTGTGTGTGTATGTGTGTGTGAATGTAGTAGAACAATCTGAAATTCAAAGGATACTATAGTTACTGTATTACCGGGTAAACCTGAATAAAATGGCTTTCAATAGTAAATTCGTAGTAAAGCTTCTGTACTGCAAGTGAATTGTAAATCACATTTGACATGGAAAAAAAATTCCTCATGGTAACAAACCTTTCCTTCCAATTGATATGTCTAAAGCGGGCTAAAAATATCCTGAATACTGAGTATTCAGTCTATGTAACACTCTTAAGACTGCATTAACTTCATTGCAGTAACTTGTTTTATAGGCTCAGTTCATCATGACCTATAAAATGTTAAGCTGAAGTGCTTTAAATATCTGCTAACACCATGTGCAAGCCTGGGAGTACAAGGCACTGTGCTGTGAAGCGGCAAAGACAGTGCTCTTCTGAGAAAGTAGCATGCACTCTTATGTCACTGATATAAACAGGGTAAGCCTGCTAAATAATGTATGAAACAGGCAGCCAATCTTTATATAGAGCAGGAATTCTAGTTGAATTCTCTGTGTGATTTTATTTTACCAGTATGACGTTAGTTGTTGAGTGCTTCTTAAAAACCATGGAAGCTGAGTATCATACTAGACTAAAGGACACGCGTACAAACTCCTTTCATTCACAGTTATTACATGAAGGAAAAAAAAACCCAAACAACTTCTTTAATTTGTGGCAATAGTATTTTTGCTAATTATTGTTCTGCAATATGGAGAAGATAAAATGGAAAGAGGGAAATTATCTATGTCTTTCAGTAATCATGGACCATTTATTAAGCAATTAAATCACAATTTTATTATTAGAGAGGGAAAAAAAAAAAAAAAGAAATGCAGTAAAATACCACCATTGCTTGTATCTTTGATCCTTAAACTCTTCCATTTCAGCAACCTCATTAATGTCAAAATACCATGAATATGGCCACCCTTTTAGAATGTACACTCTGGGCACAGGCAGAATCTATGGGATTCAATAAAGAAGATTTTTCTTGTTGAATACAACTAAAAGCTTAATTGAGCCAAAAAGGTCAGAAGGTTCTTTTTATTGTAAGTAGGAGATTATTCTGTGGCAGAAGGAAATTCACAGAATATGAGATCTGCTAATTTCTATACTACTCTGTAGATAGTTTTTTAATTTTTAAACCCATGTTGCTCTTCTATTTCTTTCTTCTGAATTAAACATCTTCACTGTAATAATCTTTAAATTCTATTTCCTTTGTGTTACTAATGAAAACTTTTCACTTTCATGGCTACTGTTGATTTTAACACTAGAAAGTACTCATAATTTACTTACATATATTTAATTCATAATTATCTGTCCTAATTTATGATCTATACCCTGCTCTGCTCATCTTCATGTACCTTTTCCATGTCAGTTCTGTTTACTAAGTGATATTCAACAGATTTCCTATAGTGCAATGAACCTTAACAGGCAGCTTTTAATTGCCTCGCATAGGAAACCACATCACTATTAATTCCACAGCAGCGGTATAAAATAAAACTATTGCTTCTCAGACTCTAGAGCAATTAGACCTCTCGGCTATTTGGCTAACTCTGCTTCATGATACCCAGTGCAGTTAATTATATTTTTTGATGTTAATAGTCTCTGTCAGTTTCAAGCATAACTCCGCTTTGATGAATATTTAAATTATATTTGAATAAAAAAATAATCTTGGTTACATTTCATATTCAGCAGTCATCACAGCTTAATAAAGGTCTCCTCAGAAAGGGTTGAGATAAATGGCTATATGAACACATGTATAAAGTCCTAAATCAACTTATCAGATAATGTAGCTGGTTTTGGCTAAGTATTATAGAGGTTTTATTGGGGTGGGAGGAATTAATAGGCTTCAACTCTTACATTATTATTCTATATGAACTAAATTTGGTGCAGCAATATATAAGTAAATCAGAACTTTTTAATAATAAAGTTCTGACTGCAAGTGAACCAGGAACTTATATTGGCTAGACTAGAAATATGAAAACCATGTAAAATTCATGCAAACTCATTCAACAGGACACAAAATTCAACTGAAAGCTGCTGAAGGTTAAGCAGTGTTCTCTTGGTAAAGTTCTCAAAAAATTAGCAAATTATTAAGAGAGGTAATTACATACTCAAAACACATAGTNAGCAACAGCATGTAATACTTAAAATTTTATGTATATATATATATTTATATATGTATACTTCCATTTATTTTCACCCCATGAATAGCAAGAAAAGACTGAGGAGTGTGTATATACGATCCTGCCAGATAAGAGATATGCTGACTTAAGAAGAATTTGATTGTGGTTTTGTCAATAATAAAGGAATAAAACTACTTGAATATAAGATGTGAAAATGCTAAATAGAATATAAAGCTACACCCTAGTAAAATAATGAATCCCATATTTTTTGCAGTAAGCTAAATCTAAATTTTAAATGTAATTAGTTGGTATGAACAATCCTTTTGTTGTTTCTTTTGTAGCCGGTCCTATGTCGTGACTACAGCCACGTGCCCATGTGTTATGTGCTTGCACATGTGTAGTAAAATTTCTTCTGCAGGAAATTAAAATAGAACACACTTCAAAATGATGATCAAGTACCACTGACAGCTATTTCCCCTCACCTGACTGCTAAGAACCTAGTAATATAAGGCTTTGTATTTCATTTACTAAGTAATGCCATGATAGAACAACCCCATTAATAAAACCCCCTATTTTTAATGAATAAAACTAGACCTACTACTTTCATATTGAGAATTAATGATAGTGAAAACAGACAGTGCCAAAAAAGTCATGGGTATTCTTCTCAGTCATGGGTATTACTGTTTTTTTGCTGTAATAATACCAAGGACTGCAGTGTGTTTCAGGAGTCTTCTAGGCTCTATGATTATGCCTGGTTCATGAAATACATGTGAAAACATGTATTTCTGCTTTTTTCTTTGCATTTGAGTCATAACTTAGTCTTGAGACTAACACATAGAAAGCAAAACAAAAATCAATCTGGCTATGGCTCGGTATTGTGAAAAGCCTAGTTTCACAATAAAAAGCATTTTAAGCTTCTGCTACATCAAAACTGTCACAGGGTTGACTGCTGTAATAAAACCTATTTCAGATTAATAGAAGTTTTCATTTTAAAAGGGTGCTTAAGAAAAAGACATCTAATGTTGTTAACATTGTACGGTAAATGTTTTGTGAAGCAGTTGTAAGCAAGCTGGAACAGAAAGCACTGGCATGCCAAAGCAAAAGGTCCTCGTCCGTGAGATCAGCATCAGTGCTTCCAATGTGTGCAAATTCCAAGAAGGTACCCAATCCACAACATCCTGTGCTACCCTGTCATCAGCACTGGGATTTCTCTGACATAAAAAGGAAAAACATGCAGAAAGCAGAAAAAGGCAAGGTGCACCTCTGACTCGAAAACACTTTTCACCTGACAGTATCTTTAGCAAAGAGAGGCAGCCTTCGGCTGCAGAATGAAAAGCAAAGGAAAAAGCAAAGATAGCAGCAAGGGTCAGCAGAGCCCTTGCCAAAGCCTGGCAGAGCCCCGAAGTGCACTGTGCCATTACTTCAGTTACAGGCAGCTCCAAACTGCAAAGGATAAAATCCAGGCCATGAAAAAGGCTGTAAGTCATACCAAGAAATGCCAGTCTGAAGTGTGCTGCAGTTCAAACACTGAATCAGCCCTGGACCCTGTCTGAAGGAACTGTTTTTCAAAGAGGCTGGGAAATGCTTCTCTTTGGAAGTCTTGTACAGGCTGGAATTCAGGTCTGCAGTGACCCACAGCAGGTTCTGCATTCTACTAGAAAGCACTCAGTGCCAAGTTTCCTTTTGACTACACCTTTTTGCTACAACAAATGAGATTCCATCAGCTATAGATTTTACCCAGTGTCTACCCAAGCCTGGAGTCCAGTGGATGATTTACTTTATCCACTCACATTACAGAACAGACCAAACTTGTTTTCATTTGAGAAGACACTAATACAGTGTGACAGTGTTTTCTCTGCAGACCTGAAAGGCAGGAACAGGAAAGAGGGCTTGAGAGATGAGTCTTCTATGGAATAGAATCCATTTTGTTTTCTTTCAAAAATGTCTCACTCATTTATATACAGGATTTTTCAAAATGACCTATTTCTTGGACATGTGAATAGATGGAAAGAAATTAACATCTCCAGTCTTCTGACCTCCCATGGGATGGATTAAGAAAAAAATAAGTCCTGGGAGAAGGAATGGATATGCTCCTTCCTTCAGCTTTGCTTTGGTCACTCAGCGGGGCAGGGGCACGTCGATCACATTCTGAAAACCTTCTGCTGAAGTGCAGCTGTCTCACAGAGAGATGATGGACATAACAGGTTAAGAGCATTGCCATGTGAGAAAAGTTCATGGTAACAAAAACCCAGGCGTGAACTCGTCACTGGTGTCATGATAGACATGGTAATTGAAGGTACACATGTTGCTTGTGCTATAGATAGGACAGGATACATGCAACAGAAAAAACAAACATTGCTGAAGAGGATTTATTCCTCTTTCAATTCTTTTACTTTTCTGCAGCAATGTTCTAAAAGGGAAGAGTACCTAAAAAAAATTACAGTTGCCTAAGTTAATCTAATATACCTGACATATTTTTATTTAAACTTACCTATGGAAAATGAGTTTTGTCTTCTTTGTGTGTATTAGAAAGCAAAATTATACTGATTAAATATGCCTAGCAAAGATGCAAAGTTCACAAAACCCACAGTTATGTTATAAATTGTAGGTAAAAATAGAATTTAAAGGCTATTTCAGTGCAAAACTGATGTAACTGCATTTCTGTTGCAGATCAAAACTAAGATCCAAAATAAACAGAATATTCCAACTATGAGACTATCTTTTAATGTAGATGTTTACATGGTCTGCAAAAGCAGTTTAAATATTTTGAAATTACTTCTTTTTAGTGTTTACAATACTCTTGTTATCAGATCAGAGAACATATAGTTCCTATTTAAAAATTCAAGCTATTTTAGCCTGTATTACAAGGGAAGCAGTGTTTTCCTTCTGAACTTATTTGGCTGTCAAAAGTAAATGTCTGAATTTTGCATCTCTGTGAATGATTCCATAGATTCCGAGTGAACAGGCTTCATTTTCTTTAAATACAAAATACTAATTTTCTACTAGCCCTGACAAAAGTTATAACTACAATTGCTTAAAAAATAAGGTTACAGATAGGAACAGACCCATCATTTTTTAAATATGGGGTTTATCAAGATTTAAAATGATATTATTCCAAATATTACCTGCCACACCATGCAAGTATATCTTTAAATACACATTCAATTTAAAAAAAAATCTAATTGCACTGTCCTTGAACCATGAAGATCATTACCCAGTCGTGACAACAAATAACCCTGAACTTCTCCTAAACAAAAAAATTAGGACTAGGAAAAATGATTCCTACTAAACAACCCCTAATTGTAATTCAAAAAGAATGGTCCCAGCATGCAAGAATCCATCTTAGCTTCTTATTATTCCATTATAAAATACATACATAAGAGACCTTTGATTTGAAATATATTTTATTTAGAAATATCTATTAAATATCTGTTATTCTTTTACGCTAATAAAACAGACCCCCAAACTCTGTGTGGTACCTAGGTAATGATTAGTGTTTGTCCTAAGAAAAACCCATGGTTCAGACCATAGGAGACACTGGAGATAGAAAATGTTCACAAACACCCAGGCAGTTTGAACAGAGCTCACAAGATCCACCTGCAAGCCACTTGCCATAGAAATGGATAATACGAGTTAAAAGTAAATTCTGTTAATTTTCAAATCTCTTCCATGCCTATGAAGAGCAGTATTACTCTTATCAGCTTCAAAGTTTCATGACAGCTTCTGCTACAGCCACACAAATGCACTTTATATGCAAGCAACTAGAGCAATTTCCTCAGGCTGCTTTGCATCTTCTGCTTCCCTGTTCATTTAATTTCTTTTTAAATGAAAAGGAAACAGAGGAGATTTGTCCCTGCTAAAGGACAGCAGAGCACAGAAGAGTTTGACTATTTTAAGAACTAAAACGTGCCTGAAACACAGGTCCTCTATCACTCACTTACACTACTTGCTCACCAAACATTCCAGAAATTAGCTTGTTTCTGTACTGAACTGCAGCATGTGGTAAAATCTCTCAAACTTGACAGTATGCAAACGCTGGGGTTAATTATCAGATAAGTATGAAAGAGGAGAAAGATTTTCTAAAGGTCTAGTCTCTTTCTTCAAAGCTTTAATTTCAACCATGCCAGTCTGAAGTTTACATGGAATCTAAATACATTTGAAAGACTTTATTCTGAAATAATTGGGATGTAATTTCAATCAGGGACTAAAAATTTAATAACTAATTTACAAAAGTAAAAGCAAAGCAAAGCAATGAAGTCATTAGTGTTCTAGTCGGGCTTCCTAGGAACACATTAAGTTAAAAATCTTTTGAGAACTGCTGAAAAGAAGGAATATGGTAAGGTAGAAAAGATTAAGTAGCAGCTCATTCTGAGAAAGAGGAGTTGATGCATCAGTGGACACTGGCATGGTCTGTGTTCCACTATCTCAAATTCTCTGGAAAGGGAGCAAGGCACATGATTACATGGCTTTGTGTTAAACTGGAAACCTCATCTTATTTTTCAATCTTCAGATTTCACAGTATTGATCTCATTAAGCTAGTGTTTTCACCTTGTAATTGCAGTAAAATGTAGTTGCTGTGCAAAAGCTATAGATTAACTTTGCAAATAAATAATGAGTACTTAATTGCTGCGGAACTACACTACATCTAAACTGAATTGAGTGATCAAATGCAGTGGTAACACGGCTGACTGAAGTGATAAAACAGGTCCTTAAATGTAAACACTGCAAGATTTTAAGCAAAACTATATAAACTATTGCTGTTTATTTCTAACGGTCGAGAAGAAAAATCATACAAAGTTCTAACCAATTAAATAAAAAGGAAAACCAATGAACGTGATAAACTTCAGGTTAAATTTTTCTGTGCAATTGCTGCCATCAAAATACAGCTGATGTGTCACTTTTATATATCAGATCAAGGACATGTGCTGAGTACCAAGTAACAATTTGCCTGAGACAACAAAAAATTACAATCACTGATGGAGTAATAAATAAAAGAGATGTAAGAACTTTTAGTATTTCATAAGAAATTTGCAACATTCTTCTATGCTTGCAGTATAGCACAAATTGAGCAATTTTGGAAAAGATTAAGCAAGACAAGAGACATCTTTTCTACTTAATGACAGGATCAAAGAAAGAAAGCTATGAAAGCAAACTTCCAAATTGCTATAAATGTCAGACAAAAATAGAAAGGAAAGTGTCAAATGATCTTTGCCATTTGTTCAGACAAAAAAAGAGAACAAAAATGAAAAACTCTTTGAGCATAGATAATCTGAAGCAATGCCCTACATGTGATTACAACTTTATTTTAATGTTGAACACAGCATAAGAGTAGAAGATGGGGGAAGTTCAAAAATACACTTTGCTATCATATATTTACAGCTGATTAACTGCGAGGGAAAGATTGAAATTTCAGCTTTTCAGTAACAGTCTGATGTCACTCCAAGCAAGATTGTGCCTCTATATTTGTCTCTGACTATTCTAATCTGTGTATTTGCAGTGAACATAAGGAAGACTTTGATCAAAACACAACATGCATTTTACACAACAAGGAAGTCTACAGAGCGGCACTACATTTACAAAAGCAATTGAAGGTGGTTTCAAAGGGAGTTGACAGATTAGAGGATGATGACACTGCTGCTGCAGTCTCGATGGAAATCTGGCTTGATCTAATTAACAACTACAAACTAGAACCTAAAGAAGATAATTCAAAATGACTTAAAGAAGTTATATTACCTTTTTAATAGTGTAGCAATGGAGCTTTTCCCTTACTTATCACAAAACAAGCCAAAGGTTCAAGACAGAATAAGAAATAAGATAATAAATAAACAAGACCTGATATCCTCAATTTACCTCCAGAATTTGAAACTGAGATCCAGTCCAAATATTTGAAGTATACTACAGAATTTGAAATATTGAAATATTTGACTACAGAAGTAGAAAACATATTCACAATGATAAAAAATTTTAAGAGTCCCCTTCATGACAACTTAAGTGAATTGGTAAATCAAAATGGAAGACAATTTTTAAGAGGTGACTATGTTACTAAGTGTTACCATGCTCAAACAGAACAGATGAAATGGAGCACAGAAGGCATATTTCATTTGACTCATCTGTGTACATGAACCAGAAAGCTTCCAGGTTATTTTCATCCCCTTTTTATTCAGATTCCTCACCCTAGGAAAAAGACACTCCAAGGAAAACTTCCAGCCAATCCTGTACTCATTCAGGCTTTTAGTTTAAGCCAGTAGCAATGCCGGTGACTGGACTGATTTGTGCTGACATTTCCACAGCTGTCAGTAGTAGGTGACTGCTGCCTGTACACGGCCTTTAGCACAGGACTTCCTATGAATCTGACCTCTCATGCACCTTTTATAATAAAAATACTTTCATTGGCAGTTGGGGACATGATTTAGAGGTGGAATTGGCAGCACTAGGCTAATGGTTGGATTCAATGATCTTAGAAGTCTTTTTCAACCTAAATGATTTTAGGATTCTTGGTTGGTTCTTCTTTCTTCTCTGAATGTCAAGCGCTGTCACTAACTTGTGCTTATATGCACATGTATGCTCATACACACACATATAATGACATATAATCATCCTGGCATCTAATCATGCTCACATTTTCCATTGGAGGGAACTACTACTAGGAACCATGGCAGGGATTTACTGCATTTACTGGTACAGCAGCCATTTGGAAACATTCTCAGGGCTGTTTGACTCCCTGAAAGACAAGGAGATAGGAAATCTCCAAATAACTGAAATGCTTCATTCTCCTTGAACTTATCTTTCTGCTTTTTAATATTTTTTTACAGAAACAAAAAACCCCAAAACCTCTAATTGCAACTGGTACTTTTTATTTCCTTTAAATATCGTTAGACAGAAACAATACTACCTGAATAGCAGAGTGGCAATTACAACTCAACATTTCTTACGGTATATACCTCTGTCTATATTAATGCAGGCATTCTTCCTCTTTAGTCCTCACTGCGATATGTATATTTTTACCTTTGTGTCATAATTTTGTAGGCGTCTGGAAGGAAGCATTCTGTATTCTCCATCTGGAAAGGGTCAGCATCACAGATCTTGTCATCTGTCCGTCCATAGTTAGCACTTTCTATCATGATAACATCGCTGCCCGGACACCGCAGGTCGATGGAGTAGCCTTCGCAGGAGAGCTCCCTCCTCACCAAGCCAAACGGTAGTGCTGCTCGGCTGAAACCTTGAACAAAAAACAAGGACAAAATGGGGTTGAGCCTAAAGGATATATTGAATTGGACTATTCTTTTTCTGCCACATAAGCACTAAGCACGGCGTGCTAAAGGAAGTGCACCTTTACACAGTTTGACCTGGTACCATGTTAAGTGAGGCACCTTCCATGGAACTGTCACATCCCTACACCTTGGCTGCTGTGTCCTTAATCTGAGAAAAGAGGAAATTCCTTTTCACTGCTTCTAATCCTGGGCAGGGCAGACAGTGGTGCCTGTCTGCATGGCTACACTGCACGTTCCAGTTTCCACTTCTTGTCTCAGCTTCTGTCTCCATTCCTTAGGTACAGTCAGACAGGCTGTGTCTGGGAGCGGGAAGCAGCAGAGCAGGCAGGATTTGCAGAAGTGATTTTAGAAAAGAAAACAGTACAACCACAAAAAAGCCCAAAGCCATAGTTCCAACTTCCAACTTCTTAAGTCCTTTTTACTTTGTGTCTCCCTTTCTCCAGGAAGAGCTGGTTAATTTTGCTTAGATATTTTGTGACCTCAGCATGGACATGATCCAATATACATGCTGACACTTCACCTACTTGAACTCCAGTGCTCCTTACTGTGTTTTTTTGCATAAATTTAACAACATACACATAAGATTTTGAAACAAATGCAGAAATTATCAGAAAAATACAGAAATTATTACACAAATCACAGATGTGTACTGCATAAAATCTCCCCATCTCTCACAAAAATGATAAATTTCACAGAATTTTAATTTTTAACTTTTTTTTTTCTGCTTAATGAAATAAGTAACTAAAAATAAGTAACTTCTCCAGTGAAGCAGTATAAAATGCTTTAGAAACAAAACAAGGTTCAGCTATTCATCCAGATGTTTAGTCTTTTAGAGACATTTCTTAATGCAAAAGAATATATTACCTGAATAGAACTACCTGTGTACTATAGTTTCTTGTACACACTTACTGATGGATTATTACAAAACAGTATTTCTGTTTCTTACAAAATTGTGTGACTTTTAGAAAATAAGCTGGGCAATGTGGTGGTGTTAAAAACTTATTTCTTTAAAATAGTAAATCCTAAATTGTCAGGAGAATTTCCTATTTTTTAAAATTGCCTTCATAATACAGTAACACAAGGCCATTCATATTTCTGTGCAGGCTGTTGGAAAGCAGTTGTGAGAGCAAAGAGAACTAGGTGCTAAGTATGGAAAGTTGGATCTCTGTGGCTTTTCGAAAGTGAAGAAAATAAACTTTTCTTAAAAAAGTATGATGCATTGGAAGAAGTAAGGAAGCACCTAAAAATAATCAAAACTAATTTGAGATAATCCCTTGGTAGTAAATTTTCCCATCAACCAGAGGCTATCACTTTTTCTACTGAATTCTGTGGATTAAAACTCCTACTATATACAGATGATTATCTGTTAAGATAGCAAAAGATTTTTATAATGATCACACAGGTGTGAGGTTGCGGCTCTCTGACAGCCAGAGCCCATCTTCCCATCCACACCTCCTCTGCCTGCAGAACCCTGCCTTCCCCTTGCACCAGCACCAGCTTTTGTATCACTTGTGAAATGAACTTAGGTCAGGGGCTGGTCTGCCCCTCACCTCTCTCTACTGCAGGCAATTGATGAGGTCCCAGAGGACCAGGTCTTTGACTGGGCATGAACTTGCTCAGCCACAAGGAGAACAGTTGGCCAGAGCCCAGTGACCACGTCTGCCTTTACATGTTGTGGAACCATATCCTACAGGAAATCAGTACTGTTACTCTGCCAGTATGCTTCAGTATTTGCTAATAAGGGAAGGAGCCATAGTGCTGTGGAAAGCATCAAGTTCCATCTTGGATTCACTCCTGGCCCTCAGTTTAGCTGCACATACCATGAGCAATAACAAACACCATTATTACAGGCTTGCTGAAGTGTCATGGACTGAAAGCTGGAAAGAGCTAAATCACAAATCCATCACATTAATACCCTGCATGTTCCTCCCATGCAGCAAATTAGTACAATGAAGACAGAAGTCACTCACAGCTCAGTGAGGGCATGAAACAGGCACAGGGAGGAGTACGTGCAGAGACCCCACCACATGTGCATACAGCAAATCCTCTGATTAATTATCATCACAACAGCCATGGTGGGACCAAATATAATGCTCCTAGTTACTTCCATTCCTACATCTACTACTCCTGTCAAATCTAATGCCATCCCCAGGAAGCTCATCCCTCCAGCTGGCAGCAGTTGTGCCTGTATTGCCTGCACTCAGCAGGGATTCCATGGCCTGCAGCACCACCATGGCCACCTGGGGGAGTCCACCCCTCCCAAACTTTCTGCATTTCCATTAACAAGAAGAGGAACAAGACCTATAGCTGTCCAAAGAGGTGTTTGTACCAGGGCAGGAAGGAAGTGGCATGGGGTACAGCTGCTGAGGTGTCAGTGGCTTCATGTGCAGCAGCAGCTGAGGATAGGTATGGGCCCAGGGCTGACAAACCCACACACAGCTCCCCTGTGACCAGCACTGACCCTTATTGCAGATCCTCCAGCACAGGCTCCACTTCTGCTAGGAAATACTCTGAATTCAAATACAAGACCTCTGCAGTTTTGCTACAGAGAAATCAGGAGCCTGCAAATCTTACTCCATCTTCTATGGCAACTGCTGTAATGACTACAAATGTGTTTTATCCTGCAGTTTTTCCCCCTGCAGGCATCCAGAAGAAATTCTGTATTAGGGCAAACATTAAAAATACTAGAGCAAGGTTAGATCGCTTTGCAGGCAACAGAAGACACACCTGAGATTGCAATGTAGGTGTTACATTGCAAAAGCAGCAAGCAATAAAGCAAAACAATGCAGCATATGTTAGGTGGGAATGCTGCTCTAAGGAATCTCTGTGGTGCAGAAAGAATTTTAACTAAATAAAATAAATAAATTCAAAGTCCACTAGCAGAGCTGCTATGATCTTTATGCTGAAGCTTTATTTGTAATTTTTTTCTTATCACCAAGGAAAAAATAAGTGTATCAACAAGCAAAGTGTAATTCAATCCATCTTGCAATCCTGACAATCGAAGAAAGAACTTGTGGGAGGCCCTGTAAGCGAAAAATCAATATTGCAGCTTTGTGCCATGCAAATGTGAATACTGCCAAATAGCAGTGCTTAGGGTAAAATGAACTGTTTTGCTCCATTTTCTCCTCTCTGAACAAATGATTTTGAAATGACAGCTTTTTTTTGGAGCTATAAAACGTCAAGCAATAACTCCATGTGCTTTAGGCAAGTGATTGGAATAAATACCTCTTGGCAACAGGTGCAATGACTTAGGACTGAAATTCATTTACATTCAGGAGATAATTCCCGATAAACAGATGCAGTGCCACAGGATGGAAGTGTGAACAACCGGAATCTGAATGCTTCAGCATCATTCCAGAGTTTTTTAGACGCAAGTATGTGGCTCTGTCAATAATTACTGTTGTCACCAGTAACTTTGTATCTTCAATGCAATTCCACATGAGTATTCACAATACTATATTTTCTTAACCAAGCTGTATTAAAGCTGCTGCTTGCCTTACACTACCTTGAATGTTTTTGTTTGGCTGTCCTCTGGCAGCTGAAATCAACATTTCTCCTCTTCCTGCTAATTACCTCAAGGCAAACTGTGCCCTGGATGACACAGCTCCTGCTGTCAGCAGCCCAAAATGCTCCCCGATTACAAAGGCCTTGTTGGTGCCTGGGCTGGGACTTCCAGCACAACCTAAACATTAACTCAAATAAGTGTCTATTACCTAATGCAACATATGCTGTCTCTGATTCACTCATGCTTGTGTATATTAATCAGTGCTTCATGCCAATTTTTAATTTATTTTTTTTCAGTGGAAGAAGATTAACACCTAATGAGAAAAAAAACATTGTTTCTGTCCTGCTGACCATTTTGATTACAAAAAAAGCTTCCTGGCAAACATATGTTTCCTTCACATTTTATCTGCTCACAAATTAGTTGAGTGCAGGCTCTTTATTGAAAGGAGCAAATAAGTTGTTTTTGTGAAATTGCATTTCTAAGGAAAAAAAAAGGTAGAGGGGATGTTTAGTGGCAATGTACATTCTTTAATGCTTTATTGATCAATCCATATAGAAAGACAAACTAAAAGGAAAAATCACAATCAAAATCTCTCCTCTGATACTTTAGTCTATGAAATTAAAAGTGCAAGTCCTATGAAAGAACTGCAACTCAGAATCATGTTTTCAAAATGTGGGAAATTCAAATTCAGCAAAAAAAAATTATTTTAACTTTGCAAAGCCTTATTTACCATCCCATTGTCTTGGCTCCTTCAGAGAAACTATTTGCCTTTACAAAGATGACCTAAATTTGTCAAAGTGCAAAGAAAAGTTAATGATTCACAGCATCCTGCCCACTAGCATACCATCTTTTTGAGCTGTCAATAATAAGAGAGTGTGCTAAGTTTGGCAGATAAAAGCAAAAAGGCCCCACCACATTTGAATGTTCACTGAATACAGAGGAAAAACAACGAAATGTAAACAGGCTAACACCAGTACTCGACATCAGAAGCAAGGAACCTTTGATTAAAACTTAAAACACAAAGAAAGTCAACATGGAAGTATAACATTATTTCAAAGAATGAAGATACTGGAAGAACTGAGAATCCAAAACAAATCTCTGCAGATATATATATATATGTCTCTGTGGGCAAGGAAATATTGCTTCTTGTGTTATTTGGCTGTAACAGAAAGGTCTTTTGAAAAGAGCACATCTTTTCAAACAGAATGTTTACGGTTGTCTCTTTCACAACCTCTTTTATTTTACCATATCATGCAACATGATGATTTAAGTTCTACACAAGATGAAGTGATGTGTCCTGGGCAGCATTTCAATAATATATGTTTAACAAATGCAAAGCCCAATGAAAACTGCCGAGAATCCTCTCCCTCTCCACTGAAGTGCGTACATGCACACACGGGAGGGTGCACGAAGACAGCTGAACACACTTCGCCATCTGAAAATCATGCAAATGCTCAACATGGGCGCCTCCAAGCTTTTGTAATTCCTCAGACAAGTCTCAGCATCCTGCAGTTTCTAAAGAATCCCATGAACTCTGTCAAGGGAGCCTTTTCTCCCCGTCTCTCAGCACTGTATATATTTCACACAGACAAGCATGCTATTTTGTTAAACAGCTTTTAAATTATCCAATCCTGGTCAACAGAATGCTACCAACTACTACAAAAGACAGAGGCAATTTAAATGACAACTTTGCTTTCTCATTCTGTCTTTGAAGGAAAAAGTCATCTTGGCAAGCATGTCTATTAAAAGATTATATTGGCACAGTGAGAGCTTCTGACAGTGCACAGAGGTCTGGAGTTCACAGCACTCAGCTCCTCTTTCAGGGAAACCCAGCAGCCTGTGCTGCAGCCCAGCACACAAAACCCCACTGTTCAGTCAGGGTCAAATTAGGCAGGAAGCGATCATTTCAAAAATATCCTCCTACAGCTGAATTCTCTACCATTTTATGTATATACTCCTTGTCAATTAAGATGCTGAATGGAGCAGACATCGGGAGAAAAGGGATTATTTTAGTAAAGGAAAACTATTTTCTAGTAAGAAACATCTCCCTCAATTTTTTAAACTCATTCATAAAAATGGGATTATCTCAAAACAAGATACATGAAAGTATCTCATTATTTGAACTTTAACAAAGAGGCACAGAGTCCTAAGGAACAGATCTGACCATTTAAATTACACTGAAGCCAGGCTATGTCTTTGCTGAATAATTGAGCTGTGAGGGGAGATTCTTAATGCTGGATTCCATAATTCTGCTTCTCAGATATTTCATATTTCAATTACATAACTAAAATCTGGAAGTCTGTCTCTTACAAAATGGAAATATGAATTCCTAACAATAAAAGCTTTCAGAAATATTAAGTAACTAGTGAAGGCTTTTTATAGCAATTTTTTGCATTTTATTTGAACACAATTTAGCCTTTTAAAAACTCAAAATTTTAAAAATCTTTGACGAGTTTTAATGTTTTTCAAGATTCAGTATGAGCGACAAAATTAAAACTGCATGTAATTTTCTGTAATTATATACTTAATATTCAGTATACATAAACATAAAGTACATATGTCTGCTTAATGAAATTCAGGAGAGAAGCCAGAGTTACACCCTCTGACTCACACCAGGATGGGTCCTGCCTTCCAGGTTCGCTGAAACTTACTACAATTATGTTCTCAGTCTCCATGCAATTCTCAAATATAGCCCTGTGAGGCTCCCTTCAGAAGGAAAAAAAAANAAAAAAAAAAAAAAAGAGTCAGAGCTTACCTACTTTCTGCACCTTGTTAAATGATTCAGCAAAACCTAAAGTGAGCAGCAGCATCTCAGCCTTTTAATCTAACAGCGGTCAATCTTTCCTGTGTACTGCTGGCAAGGATCTCATTTGAATTCTCCTAAAAAGCTCTCACCACTCATTCAGAAGGACAAGAAAGTGTCTCTCTGAGTCAGCAGAACTAAAGGGGCTTTTTTTGATGGTGTTTTGTTAGGGTTTGGGTGTGTGTGGAGAGTGTGTGCACTTTAATAGCAGGAGAGAACAGAGGACAGGGATGAGCGCTACACTGACAGGCTTGTAGACCACAGTCCTTCAGTCACCTGGAACAAGAACAGCCAGACAGCAGCCATGCACACATCCCCACATTAGCCCAATGTGTCTCGACCCTATTTTAAAGGAATCACCACTACGGGAAAAGAGATAGTTTTGTCTTCATGCCCATTTAATCCTTCACCTGCCTGCTGAGGCTGCCATTAGAGTGCTAATTAATGCTAAACTGTGAAAATGGGCTTCTGCACTTTGAATCCAGCCACACTGAAACTGGAGAGAAACCACTAATTCCTTTAATGAAAGTCACCAAACCAGAGCCTGGTTCCTGGCAGCACTTTAGCAATGCCTGCATATGGCAGATGGAAACCATGTGATCTAAACATGAAAGTCTAAATATCTAATATAAAAATATGTGTTCTTCAGTTCTCACTTAGCACCACATTTTATTCTCATATGCATGTACCTTTCCCATCCCTTTCAGTGGAGTTGTATGCATGAGAGCAAAACTTTGCCCTCTTGATCTAAAATTATCCCTGTTTAAAACAATATTAGCATGTCAATGATATTTCTTTTCTTTTGTCAGCCAGATGCCTGTTCTCAGGCTGCAAGGATCTCCTTCCTTTTTGCCTTCACATCATACACACTTGATCCTCTGCCAGCTCACAAAAAGCACTCTACCCTTTTCTTTATTGCCATTAAGTACATTTCATCTCCAAAATTTCTCAAGGCAAGTAAGTCCCATGGCCTTTGTAGAACCGCCCTCCTGAAGGTTATCTCCAGTTTACCTACTGTGAACTCTCTGAGCACAGCACCTGTCAGGAAGGAGAAGCTTCTGAATCAGAAACAACCTCTTAATTAAAAAGGGAGGTAAGACACACAAAGGCTGGTGTGTCAGAAACGTTGTGTCAACAGGATTTCCTGTTGAATTATTTCCTCTGCACAGGATACTGGTAGCAAAATAAAAATAAATATTCCTTTATTTTCTATAGACGTGTATCTTGACAACAATTTATATTTCCAGTTATTGCAATCATTTTTTGATTGGAAACCATGTGGTAAGAAGAGGAAGAGGAAGAAAAGGGAACTTCCATCATCAGTATTCAGAGTGGCCAGCTGGCAAAAGAAGTATTTTCTTCCCATCGTTAAGAAACCCAAAGCTTTGTCACCTCAAAGGCTGATAAAAGCCATGCAGAGATGTATCATTTCCTTGGGAATATGTGCATTGGTGAAAGCCAAATCGTCCCAGCAGGTGACATGCTGGGGGCTAACAATAACCCGTAGTGTCCTGTGTACATCGCCTTCTTAGCAGGCTATATCCTAACCTATGTAAGAAAGTAAAATATTTAATCTCACTAAGATACCTGATAATTCTGGCTCATTTTAAATAAGATATTAGTCTACAAATGCCAGAGTTTAAAATTCCAAATACAGCTCTAGTGCTAAAAAATCAGAGATTTAATTATTGTACAACTGCTACCACATGGCAATATTTGAGATCACAACCACAAACCTAAAAATGGGGTATTTTCTTGTTTACAAACAGAATTATATATACATTAGAAAAGGAATAATGAAACATATAAGAGTTCATATATTCTCTTTTGTTTCAGTAAAGTGATGGGGTGGAGTCAATTGTCACAGTATAATTTATAGTGGAAAAGTTACGTGGTTAATTTTAATGATGGCAAGATGCTTAGAGTGCTTATGAGCATGCAAATAGCACAGCAATCTCCTTCTCATAAGTATAGCTTCAGAAACATTTCAGAGAAATCAAGGATAGAAAGTAGAACCATTGGAAACATAAAGGCAGGGATCCTGCCCATGAAACCAAAATACACAGTCATACCTTTTGAAAACATGAAGAGCCATGTGATTAATGTACTTTAAGGTAAATGTGCCTTCACTTTAAATGTTCCCATAAATAGATATAAGACAAGAGTAACATGCAATCTTGGAAAATACCTACCAGAGAGAAAGGCTTTCTTCCTGACCTTACCCTCTATGAAATATTTGTGGATTTTTGAAAGGCTATTATAGAGAGGAGAAAGATGTACCACAGTTTTTACAATGTACTTAAGGATCTGGCACATTCTGAAATAATTTCACATACATACTTAAGAGCACCCTCTGAATAATAAATTGCATGAAGAACGGAAAACTATGTCATTTTTTTGTAAACAACGAGGTAATTAAAAACCTCCTAAGAAATATATGTAGTTCTGACATGCTCCCTGGGCAGCAGGGAGTAAGAATGGCAACACAGGTACCATTTCCAGAGTAAATAAATGAAACAGGCCCTTTTCCACCCTGTCAAACTGCTGTTAATCACCTGTAAAGGAATTGCATATCCGTATGCCTCACTGCAAACATGAAAGACAAGGGAGATAAAGGGACAGGATTATTAAATTCCACCTGGACTCAAATTCAGAGCTTCTGAGTTTGAATTTTGGTTTTCAGTCCTGGAATTTTTGTGTCTCCCTCACCAACCATCACAATGTGTATGGCAAGAATGCTCTCAGCTTTTAGAGAAGCAGCTAATGAAGTTTCAAATGAAATAAATGAAAAATCCCTGAAAGGATCCCTGAAATCTCTGAGTACTAAGACAGAAACTAAGCAATTTTCCATAATCATGTCTAAGAGTTCCATATTTAACACTATTTATGTTAGAAAGTAACAAGAAGGATGAACAGACACTATAGCACAACACAAAAAGGAAAACTTTGCATTTGCTGATTACTTCAATTTAGAAGCATACATCTAATAGCTGAAAGACTGTGTTTCCAAAGCTCTGCATTGATCTTAATACAACCCACAATGAAGGCAAGGCTAGGAAAGCTCTGCACTACACCCAGGAAAAAAAAATCACTCTTAGGTGCTCAAACATAAACTCAAAACCAGCAAGATTGAAGAGCTGCACCTTTACTACAGATGTGGAAGGTAAAAATTTTCTCAGAAATTAATTTGCATGGTGTTTCACTGTCCCAGGTCAGAGTTTTCTTTTAAAAAAATCTTTCCCCACATATTTAAAGCAAGTATCTCAGGAGACAGCTGTGAAGTATAGAAGACCTGACTGCTCCCCTTTTTTCCCCACCACCTAAACCGACATTTTCCTACCGAAAGCACCGTGTTCTCCTGATACATTATTTAGGAGTACAAACTGGCAGCTGGCTCCTGCCAGTCAGAGGGGATGGCTCCAGAGCTCGCTGCGGGGTCAGGGGGAGCACCCGGCTGCCCAGAGCTGTGGGTGGGTGCCCAGCCCTGCGTGCACCCAGGGCCCCTCCCTCGCCCACCTGCCTGCGTTGGTGCTGCTTTCTGCAGTGCTGACTGTTCTTCATCAAGATAATTTCCATATCGTGCTCAGAGCATGATCAAAGTGGCCATTATGGCAGCATAATTGAGGAGGGAATTGTTAATCTGCTGGGGATGCCAAGGAGGGAAGGAGAAGGTTAGGGGTGTCCAAAGGCGGCAGGAATGAGCAGGTGTTAGGGTAACTATTTAAATTAGGCATCCTGACACAATAATTTATAACAGAGGCTTTAGACTCCCTGGAAGGCACTAAAGCTGGATATCCTATCTATTCTACGCAGTAAACAAATAGCATTTTTTTTGGTCCAAACAGTGACTTCAGTAAGTCTGCAGTACCGCAAAGTGAGCTGTATTTATTAAACTAGTCTCTGCAACTTATACAATGCCATAGTACTACTGCAGTACCTTTTCCATCTCTGCCATTGGCGAATTCAACCTCCAAATCCTTACTGGGATTCAGCAATGTGTGGCCCACGTTATCTTTAAATATACAGTAAAGGCAATGTTTGAGCTCCAAAACCAAAAAGAACCCTATTTTCCACAACAGTTTTCACATACACAAGCCTCTAGAAAATTACGAGGGCACTTTATGAATCAAATGCAAAATATAGAAATAGTATTCTCTCCCACTGAATTGCTGTCATCTCTGAAGGATGTGTTAAGATCTAACATTATACAACTCTTCATAGTAGCAATTTTGTAATATTTTATCTACTTGAAAATAATAGGGAATTTTAGGTAAGCAGAATCTTAATTACCTCAATTAAGTTCTCATCCTGCATCACTAATATCGTTGGGAGCTTTGTCATTAACCTCAATGAGTGCAGGACAGATTTTTTAGAATTTAACCTGGATACTCAGTATTCTTGTTCTAATGAAAAATGCATTAATGAGCTTCATTAGACTACTCAATTTTAAAGAAGCATCTTCCCTCAGCAGCCAGGCTCCCTCAACAGCCTAATGGGGCACTGGTGCATGAGTGAGACAGAACTTGACACAAAAAGTGTTTAGGTCACTCTAAGTCTTTTTATTGACTCAATGAGCATCATGTTCAGCCCACGATGGGAAGAACAACACCTATTGACTCACTTCAGGAATTCCCTGAGGTGGAGATGCTAAAATGTCTATACACTTTTGAAATTAAAACTGGAGTGGTACAGCTGAAAGACTGTATGCAGTGAAATAAACACAATTAAAACAAGAATTCCCCCCTATAATTAAAAAATGACACAAGTTTTCTTCATAGTCTGCACAGAAGATCTTCAATGCATTTCAAATACTACCTTTTTTCCAGTCATCTACTGGGACACATTATGGGAAAATCAGTGATCTTCTGTGACCTTCATTTTATTTTATTAAATGCATCAGACTCCTCATGCTGAATACGAAATAAAAAATATGCAACCCAGGAAAGTACTTTGAGAAAAAATGCCCTTTCGAGGGCCCAATTTCAATCTTGATGTATAATGATACAAACTTGCCAGTGACATTTGAATAAAAATCTCTATTATTTATATTATTGTGTTCAGACTTCTATTCTGAGTTACTAAATTTAGAATGGGCACTGAAGATCACAATTCAGTCAATGCTTTATAAACATGGGAAATACATATTTGAAATATATCTGAAGTAAGAACAGACTAGCTGTACTGCCCAACTTTAGTAGCCACAATTTAGGAGATATTTTCCTTTTCAAATAGCTATCCAACTGGTAGTAAAAAGTTCCCAAGTATCAAAATACACTCTTTGGTTACACAACATGGCTGATGTATTGCTAATAAAGCCTTCAAGGAGAAAATAATGTGAATTGCCCGAGCAAGGGAAACTGATGCTTGCAGATATTTTTTCTTTCCCATAGCCCTAAGGACAATTGAAAAGTATCACTTGTTGCAGTCCCTTGAAAAACTGGGCGGGGGGGGAGTCAGGAGGTCTAGTATTCCTGCTAGTAAATGCAGATTAACAAGTCACCACCCAACATAACACCCACTGAATTTCAGTTATCTGCTGTCTGAGCAACCTGCCTAAAATTCCACATGCTAAACACAGAGCCTAATTTGTAGCTGGTTTAGAGTCACATCAATGTGGGATAGGTGTAGCTGGTCGTAGCAATAATGTAGGGGTATTCAAATTTGGAAGGGAGGAGACTTATGGAAATCCTTCTCCTTAATTAAATCAGAGAATGAGAGTTTGAAGTGGTAAATAATAAATCACAAAGAATCCTCAATCTGGTTGTCAAGGAAACCAGTATGCCTCTGCCATAATTGCTGTGAGCCCAATCTTGCCCTTTTTGACATCAAGCCTTATCATGCATTCTGGTCAGGGACTGAGAAAGTGGCTGTTGTGCTCCTCTCAGCACAGGGCAGGGGCTGGGGCTCGCCGGAGCGGGGCCGCACGTGGCGGCTCCTGGCGCCATCCACCCCTCGCCTGCCCACAGGGACAGAGCAGTGAGTCCAGCACAGCCCCATCAGCTCCTCGCCGAGAAATGGGACAGCTCCATTGTGGCACTGCAATGCCACAGCAGCTGTGTTTACTAGGAAGGCGTTCCTAATTTACTGGCGCTAACATCTTCAGCCTGGTTATCACAGCCTGTCACAAGTCCCCAGTATTTCCAGTTCCCCTGTGCTCCTACTCCCTTAAGCACTTCTGGAAGCAGGAATCAGCCATTCATTTCACTCATGGAGATGTAAGATGCTTATGAAAGAGATGAAGAGAGAAAAGGAAGTACAAGACAAATATGCTTTCAAAAGCACAACAAAATAGATTAAAAACTGACTCCATGCCAAGTCATTCAGATAGCTCAATGCATCATTGTCTTTTTTCTCTGCAATGATAATTACCTTCTATAAACATATCCAAACTTGTTTTTTCCTTCTGTTTCTGGTGTAATCACACGTGGCCACTGGACACGCACCAAACTTTGAGCATAAGCAATTCTCAGTGCTTCAACATCAGGAAGGCCAAAAAGGGAGGACAGCTATATTCGTGTCTCTATCTCATCCTTCAAGAAATCCTGAAGCAGATTTTAGAGGAAGTATCTTCAAAGTAAGGAAATAGGAGGAACAACAGGCAAGTACATTACGTTCCCAGCTGACTTTAAGGAAAAGAAAATCTAGAGACACAGGGAAGAATTACGAGAATGAAAAAAGCATAAAAACTCCCTCTAAGAACTACAGAGAAAAAAAGACTACCAGAAAAGTTTCCTGAAGATTCTTCTTTGAATCTTCTGACTTGTTGCTTTTT
>VXBU01018444.1:42541-56853 GCA_013400315.1 Bombycilla garrulus | reverse complement strand
CTGTCTTCAACCCGAGACAAGATATCAATCCATCAGTTAGAAGTACCTCTGGCAGGAAACAACTGGGAAAACTGGTGAGGAAAAAATCCTGGCTAGTAGGAACATATTTGACATTAATGACAACGGATTTATTTTCAAAAAAAAACAAAATAACTAAATAATTTCAAAGCCTTGTCTTCAGAATTTAATTTGCTCTTCCCTTAATATGTCGCTGATTCAAGAACAAGATTCTCTTTTGTAAGTTTGAAATAGTTGAAGCCATGTTTTCATTTTCACTTCTTTTCAATAATTCCCTGAAAGCAACTGGACTCTTATTGGGAAAGTACAGCATATTTTGTAAAAATATCAGCTCAAAATGATGCATATCCTGCTTCATCCTGTTAGTATTCTTGGGGAGATACTTCACTGCATGTGCTACTTTCCAAATTCAAGGTGTGAAGTAGAGCATTCTACATTCAACATTACGACCAAAGATCTGGAAAAGTCCTGCAATATGCACATTCTTGCTTCTTGTGTCACCATTCTCTCTAGCCTAGAAGCTACCATCCAGGTTTTCCCAACTGTGTTATGGCTTACAAAGAAAAAAGAACTTCCAAGGTCAAAGACAGGAAACAGCTGCACTAGCATGAATGCAATAGGTATTTAAAGGTATTCAAAAGGCATTTAAAATGACTACTTTGTATCTGGAAGATGGACTGCTTCAGCTCATCTTATCCATGTAGCAGCACTGCCACTTTTCCAGGTGCTCTTCTTTCCAAGAACTACTGGAAAAGCAGCAAGCAGATCTGAAGCTTGTAAAAGAAATCTCTTTCTTCAAATCCCAGTAGTTGTGTCATTCATTATCTGTATTCAGAACATGCAGAACACTGGATATTCAGCACATCAGCAGTGTCAAATCTCTCACATCTTTTGCTGTAAAATTTACTCTGCAGCTTGATTTTTAATTTAAAGTCTTACAAGTAGTTCTCAGAAATGTAAGCAAAATGTTCACAGGGACTGTATTGTCTCATTGAGTTTGCAGGCAGGCTAAATACCAGTCCTGAGCAAAGTGGATTACCCCATTACCGAATTAGTGCTAGAATACAACACCAATTTAAACCTGCTGTTAGTCTTTCCTTACTGACTAGGCTTAGAAAAATGTTGATGCATTTATTCCTCTATTCTCACCTGCCTCTGAAATGACCAAAAGGCTCAAATGTCAAATAAATGTCTGAGTGTATTTTCATAAATAATTTCATAGTAATACATCATGTTTTAGAAATAGAAGTTGCAAAAATATTGAAGGAAGTAAAGATGTGAGCTAGAGCTTCTGAAGGAAGCAGATGGAAGCCAGAGGCAGAAGTCCTCCCAAAAGCAGATGGAGAAACCAGAACATAAAGGAATGAAGGACTGTGAGGGACTGAAAGAACTCCCATTAGTACAAAGGCTGTTTCATTTTTATTGTGTGTGAAAACACAACTGACCTCAGCATCACACATGCCAAAACTAAAGCAGTCTTTGCCAGTGGGAATTACAGATCTGGCAAAGTGACAGCCATGCAGCTGACACACACACAGTCCTTTGGATGGACAAAGGGAATCTGAGTGCCACTTGAAGCTCTAAACAACATCAAAAGCTACTTTTAAAGCTAAATATCAGGGGCATTTTTGCTTTGCTTGTGCACAACTGGCAGTATGGAATGTTGATTCAAAACACAGCAGCAGGTGACTTGCCAAGCACCAGTCAGTGACAGATGTCCCACAGTCTGAAATGGGCACTGTCAGCAGTGCAACACCAGCTTTCCTGTCTGCACTGAGGGATTCTATCTCTCCTCCAGCACCAAATGTTTGCTCCCTTATAAATGAGCCCCAAAGTCATTGCTTGATCCTCCAGATGTGCCTGACAACACCAGGTCACCTCACGCTACTCTCTGACCTTGGAGCTGCCACACTGGTTTATAGATGGGACTACAAACACAGCAGGCAGGCTGCAGATTCAAAACCCCCTTCTGCCTTCTTCCCTCACCCTCCTTCCATTAGAAATGTTCTGAAAAAACTGCATCCTTACTGAATATCCAAATAGCTATAGTGCTCTGTAAAAAAATAAACAAAAACTGAGAGGAAGCATGCAACCAAAACCAGTTTTTTTCAATATAACCAGGAGAAGGAAGGCACATGCACTGCCATTTCAGCTGTTTTGAAAACCAAAACAAAAAACTAAACGAACAAACAAACAAAGAAAAAAAAAACCACCAAAAAAAAGCCCCATGTTTCCATCCTGGGATCCAGAAGGAATTAAAACAGTTCTTCCAAATCATATCAGAAACCTGTCCCTAAAATGTCTCTGGTTGATGAGACAATTTGGGATGCCCTCAGCCATTATAAGCTTCACACTTCCTAGCTGAGGAGACTGTGGTCACCTGTGCATAAGTCAAAGCTGGCAGTGCTGATGGAAAGAGTTGGGCTGAAGCAGTGAGTACATCTTGGCCTTCCTCTCTGTTCTGATGCTGCTAAACCTCTGACACCAACTGCAGCCAAGCAGCAGGACAATACCAGAGCTCCAGGTCAGTGTTATGACAGTGATCACTTCCCTTCACAACCACTGGCTTCTGAATCTAATGACTACAGAAACTTGAGAGAGAGAAATGAAGGCTGGTTAGTTCACAGCAATTCATCTCAAGTCTCATTTCTCACAAACCACTTCTGTGATGTCAAACCAAATTAATTAGCTGTGACTCAGTTTCCTCTCCCTGGATTAGAAAAAACAATACTTTTTTACTTCATAGAACTACATGTAGTAAGTTTTCTGAAATGTACAAATTAGTATAAGGCTTTCATGCAGCCCCACAGAAATAATACTAACAGACTCTCTTCCCTGGAAGAGAAAGCTCAGGTCAATGTGGCAACTGGCACAGACTCCAGTTACTGGAAAACTTTCAGAGAACAGCTCCGACCCCGAGTTAATACCTATTTTCATTAAACAAGAGAGATATAACATTAACATTCAATGCTATAGGCAAAAATTATTTAACCTTTATCCAGATGGTGGCTTCATTATAGCAAAAGAATCAAGAAATTTAGATCTACCAGAACATGCGTAACTTATTATCTTTGCTTTACTTTGACAAAGGCTATGATGAACACCCTCTTGAAAGGGTCCTTACTGCTCTCATTTTCATAAGTGGTTAAATCACAATTGCACCTAACTTGGATTTGTTAGAACAAGCTTCTTTGCTCTTACCAGAATAGTAACTTGGAGAAAAGCAAGTAAATGCTTATTTTGGCTCTACATATGGTTGAATTTCTGGCATATGTTTTATTAAAACTGCTGGCTCTGAAACACCCATACCTAGGTCTGACACCCATCACATTTCCTGTTATTGTCCTAGTCACTTCCTAAAAGAATGGCTTCAATATGTAAAATCTTTTCTGCTTCTGAGAGGTATAACTGGATTCCCTGTATCTTTTCCTCAAGTCTAGTAACCTCCATAGGCTGTTCCTCCCCACCTACCTAGCATCCCTGAGTGTGGGTATTACCTGCCAAGTTCCCAACAGTACTGAATTCTTACATCAGAGTCTTGTGTATCCGCTCTATGGCATCCTCCAGCTCTTCCTTCTGGTCGGGAACGAAGCGGTACTCAGAGACATAACCTGCGGTGTGCTTGTACGGATCATAGTCCCCCAGCTCAGCTACAGGACACAAGGAGAAAACAAAGGTCACCTTGCTTTTTCTGAACCAAAAAAAGGTGTTATATAATCCACCTACTGGTGTGCAGCCACCCCTTTCAACTGATGGCCAATTTAATCGGCAGTCAGACAAAGAAAAAAAGGAAGAGAACATAGAATTATTCACATCAGCACACATAAAACCAAAAAAAAATATTGTCTTCACGCATTTTAAAAGATACAGAAGGTTAGAGCTAGAAAGAGCTAGAAGCCTTGACAGGAAACCTACTGCTTCTACAGGCCAGACAAAATTTTGACCAAGCCAGCGAAGTTTAAATTCAATGACATTGATTATTTGGTAGCATATGCAAAACAAGTGTAGGAGAAAAGTCTACTTTTGTAATATCTACTGGCAGAACTGATCCATATTATTGCTGGCCTTTAACATAAGCTGGGAATACAAATGCAGATAAATATCCTGAGAGTCCTAAAGATCTTCTAATGGTAACTGTTTCTTGTGAAGAATCACAGCTTCCCTTTTTTAACAAAATATCAGTGTATTTCCTGGATATCAAATTAACTTTTAAAATAAAAACAGCTTTCAAAATACTTTTCTTACAGAAAAGAACACGATGAATTGCCAATGTAATTTTCTTTAAAGCAACCCTGAATTTGTACACATTAGTCGTGTCTGTTCATATGTTGTAACATAATTATTAAACAAATAAACATCTTGGCCAGCATTCACATCTACTGAACTTAACTATAATTGCATTTATCTAAAAAACTCCTAAAGTTAGTATTTCAGATTTTTTATAATCTTGTACACTGGTTTGCTCTGAGAAAGACTTCACAGGAGCTTTCAATCCAATGCCTACTAAGCCAAAAACATAGCCAAAAGGAGTCCTCAAGGGCCAAGGAAAAGACTGATCTAATTACTGATGTTTCTTTCCAAAATGTTGACATGGCATTGCTAAAAAAAGACAGTGGTCTGCTCAGTAGGGGTGTTGAGAAGTCTCTCTGGAAAACCTCCATCAAAAGTATGTGTTCAGCGTCTGAGACAGACATATCTCAGGTGTCTTTACATATTTGGAATAACTGCAAACCCTAAATACAAAGATAAAGTTGTTTATATAGCACATGGGAATGCATGCCTCCTAGTGCCTGGATTAACTTTAACTCACTGTATCTAACCTTGGCCATGCTTTAACTCTTCTCTCTCCCATAAACTCTCCCATTGTTTTTCAACAGAGTATTTGAGATTAGAATTACAGGAATTACATTATACCAAAACAACAGCTCTCACCATCTTACAAAATTATTAAAGGGAATGAATTTACTCTTTTTACTCATTTCTCATAATAAAATGAAGATGCTACCATCATTGCATATTTTCCCGCTTCACACTTGTGGCAATTTTTTAGGGAAGGCAAGTCTACCAGTAAAGTGAAATATGCACTGCAAACAGTTTTTCAGAGGACAACATGTCATATTTCTTAGATGGCAAAATTAAATAAAAAATAATTTTACACAAGTAAATACTGCCTGAAATTTTAGCTTTTCAGATACACATATAATCCACCATGTAATCCTGTATTATGTCCATTCCCACTTCACACACAAGTTATTCTGCCTTGCCATTCTAAAATCGATATAAAAGGAGAACTATTTTTAATGTTATATTAAGTGTTATTGAGTCGCACTTGTAACACCAATAATACAAATAATCTTTCCTCGATACATATCACTTTAAACAAATCCAACACAGAAGAAATCACAGATAGGGCTCCCAGCATGGTTCTTCACGCAATTTTTGGTTACTAATTGTGTTTGAATATAGATTTTGAGCTGTAATGGAAAAAGAATAACAGCTCCAGCAGACAGACAGCTCCTTTTTAATTGACTGCTAGTTCTAGTAAGCATGAAGCATATAACATCCACTTCTGAAAGCATCTCTACTGATGGATGAATGTAGATAAATACTAAATAAAACACAAATTCTTCATTTCAGGTCAAATCATATCCTCCCATTAGGTAAACATGCATTCATATTGACGTAATTGTTTTTGAGATATTTAATTTCCCAGATTTTGTGACTTGAGGCTGTGATTTTGAGCCTTTGAAATCTGTAGATCTCCTGAGGAAGGTTTTGCCATCCTCTAAATGTAATCCGAAGTCATACAATCTTGAGTACTTGATAAAATATTCCCCAGCAAAGCAAAGAATATTTAGCAGAGTCTTCAGACTGACTTTAAAGTTTCTTCTTTACATTAACTTCCATATTGCTCCTGCATTATCTATTCAAAATCATCATTTATTTACAGCTCTTGAAGTAAAATCAGTCACTCTCCTTGTATTTGGAAACGAATGCCTAAAGTGTTAATGATGTCTTCAGTCATCACTTAAAATTAATCACAATGCAGGATTGAAATAAATAAACTCTCAGTGGGCCAGGAGAACTTACACTGAATTATATATGCTCCCAGCTGTGCTGCAGTGTTGACTGGACACGGCAAACGGCCCTGTAGAACATCTTGCTTTACCTGCAAGAAAAACTGATACCTAAAACACAGAGATAAAAGAAAGTTATTATTTCAGGTCCAATTAATATTTCAAAATCATCCCATTTACTGTGCACATACCATGTACTATAACTATGTAACAGTAAATGCTTGTATTCCTCTCTAAATGACTTCTCCTATTGATCCTGAAGTAACAGCTAAGATTAATCCAGTGAAAGAACCCAGGAAAGGGAACACTCCCTGCTTTTCCAATCTGCTTGTATTGTGCAGATGCAATTAATTACCTCCCTAAAATGTCATTTCCCTCTTTTGACTTTCACAGAGCATTCAGGAGGTAGGGAAGAACAACAGGAATCAGAAAAACTGAACAAGAAACTATCAAAGGGCAAAAGTTTATTCTCTTCACTGGATCAATGTAAAGGAGGACTAGGTATTGAATGCCTCCTTACTCAAACATTTCTTCTCCCCACAACAGAGTATCAACTACAATGCAGCAGGTAGGTTAGATGGAGCCCATGAAAAAGATGGATGGGTATGCCATCAGCAACTAACTGAATCTGTCACGCACAGGGTACTCTCCTGCTTGGAACAGCAATAGCAGGGGTGAAAATGTAATTTTCAAAGTCATAACCTGCTTGTACACTTGATAAAGCTGAGACCACTTAGAATTAATCAATATGCACAAAGCAGATATAACAGACAACATAAAAAGCCATTATATAAAGGAATTGCAGTTTTGCAGCTTCCCATAATGATTCATAAGGAATTTTAAAATGTGATTTGGATTTTTGTCTGGTTTTATTACAACAGATTTATGCAATGTTTCACATCATCCTACATTAATTTCTTGCACTGATTTCCTACAAAACGTAAAAATACAATTAAGGTAATTTTTTACGGAAAAAATGAGGTCTTCCATATAAGCATATAGCTTTTCCATTATTCACTAGTTCATTTTTATCTACATAGAGACATTCAACTACTCTGCAAATAATTTATCTGCAAGTAATTTATTCTGTGTCACTTATGAAAGCACCTTGGAATGATCTGTAAGTTCAAAGTACACCTACACTGATTTCAGGGAAGTTTACAAACTGCAGGTTACATGATAGCTGACTCAGAAAACTTAAGGTCCAACCCTATTTTCTAGATTTTATCAGATGAGTCTCTGAATAAAGATACTCATGTCTTTCTGATTAATGATTTCCCCCAGAATTTGTACTGTGACATGTTATAGTAGGAATGTCCATCCTCTGAAAAATGGTTAATGTTCTCTACCTTAAAGGAACAGGGCATTTGCGTAAGAGTTTCCTGGGAATATCACTGGGCAACACAAAGCACAGACACTCAGTGTTTCTTCACCATAGGCAATACCTCAGTCCTGCTTCTAGTTTATGCTTGCAGTTCTACCTAGACAAATCTTCCCTGTATGAATTATGATAATTACCAAGATGATTTTACATCCTCTGCGGAGTACACAACATCATCATTCCAACATGAAATGCATTTCTGATGTACACCCATACTTCTGTTAGCATTTCTACACCTCTACAAAGCAGAGCTTGGAAGGACAGGATGCTAGAAATGTGTTATATAGAAAAATTATATAGAAAAGCAGGTACCCAGATTTCTATAGTCTCAAAATAAAGTAGCATAGGAACCTTCAAAATACACCTGGCATCCTGCACTGTTACTTGCTTAAGTGACTCCTGTAAGGTGAACAATCTAAATTCCCACTGAAGCTGCTGAGCTCCTCACAAAACCAGGCCTTTTTTCCTATCTGTAGCTGAAGCACTCTTATCTTGTGTGCTGTCATGTTTGTCATGCATATGTTAGAGTGCCTAGTTGCAAGTCTTCTCTAGCAAACACATCCAGCAAACACCATAGTACTAGCTTTTGCCAACAAGCCAGACAGATTCTGCTGCAAAGCAATTACAAATTTGACAGGTTTTCATTATTTGCAAAGAGTAATCACATAATGGCACAGATGATCAAAATCTAGTAACAACAGAGTTAGTTCTCATGCCCATTAAAGAAATAAATACGTGCTCCAAAGAAATACATCAATTAGCACAAAGCAGTTAACACATCACTGGAATTACACAGTTAGGCAGAACGTCATTATTATTGTAAAGGAAAAGACAGCCTTTACTGCCTCCTAAGTGGAAGGACCTTTAAGAGCCCCTTCCAACCCAAATTATTCTAAGGAGATAGTGGTATTATTATTATTATTACTACTACTTCTACAACAACTACTATTTTCCTGACCAAAAAAAAAAAAAAAACCACCAAAACCTTCCTTCCAAGATTTAAGAGCCTATAGGAATAAATGTTCATTGATGTTAAAGGCAGTTGACCATTTAATCATAGAAGACTGACAATACCATCATATCATTTTCCTAGGATGTCCCTCTGTACCACCCAAGGTGCCAGTTCTGCATGACCAAACACTGTCAAGATATGACCAGAGGCCTCCTAATGACATTTCTGCAACATTTCTTGACTGGATTTGCACACCTAATCAGCAATGTAGACCACTGGCTGGCCTTACCACAGGGCAAAGGTAAAACTTAAAAATTTAGCCCCCTGCCTCCTGGGAGGCAGACACAACAGGCTCTTTGGCCAAAGTTCCCTTTCCCAGGGACATCTCTTTTTCCCTGCGAGCAGGATTTAAAGCTTTTCTGGGAAAGTACAAGAAAATGGCACCAAATTTCCATAGTACACGGATATTCCACTGCTGCCAGCTTATGCTCTTTTACCTGCCAAGTCACAGCATTTATTATTTTTATCAGGCCAGCCTGGGTCTTGTTACATTGAAGACTTCCATTCCTGTTGTGCCAGTATGGAAAAAAAATAATTTTCTCACTCTGGAATAAGAAAAATATTCTGCCTGTGCTGCAACCTTTGATTTAGGAAAATTACAAACCTTGCATGCATTCTAATGACTCCTCCTGTGTAACATTCTTAGGACATCAAAAGTATTTTGGCATTCGTTAATGCAAGCCCACTAATTTTGTCCGCCTACCTTCCCAAATTCTCAAACTTCCTTTTGAACCTAAAACTAATTGTCCGAGACATTTAATAAATAAAACAAACAGAAAACCCCAAAACTGTGAGAATTCAGATAACCGTATGTGTGTGTCTGTGTGCAGGCATGTGCATGTGTTACCATGTGCATCCTCATACCTTGCAGAGGACAAGCTTAGGTAAAAGAATCAGAGGCATGCAATTCCTCAACTTCCTTCACATATTTTAGTAAGAGCAAAAGAAATCCCCTTGATAAACAGTTCTGGAATTTAAGCTATGGCAAATAAAGAAGCAAATTCCGTGGATTTATATCTGATATCCAAGTAAACTCTAAACTTAGNACCAAAAAAAAAACACTCAGATGTTCAAGAAAAAAATAAAACAACCCAGGCATACCACAACAATATGCACCTGGCTGAAATGTATTGCTAGCCTGAGATCAACGAACTACACTTTTAGTAAATACTGTACCTTGTTATTTCTTCCTTAAGTTTACACGGATCCTCCGCGTAAAATTTAATGCCAAAATACAGGGTGTATGGTGGTCCAGCTGCAGGAAAAAAAATTTGATGTAAAAGTGAGTTGTCATTAATTGTTAATTGCTAATTGTCATCAATTGTGAATTGTTACTAGTTGATTACAAAACAGCTACTAAGAAGCCTATCTTAACATTTTATGAAACTTGAAATTTTCAGAAAAATGTTGCATTCACACAGAAAATCCATACATCTACACTCATTACAAATAAGGGGAAAAAATTGATTTTTATTTTTTTAATATTTTAACTATTCACATCTTGTCTGTCTACTTGGAATTTTTGCTTATTTTGAATATTTAAATTTAGCTTTCATTGCTAGATCACTATTTCTTCAAGATTTCTTAGCTGCTTGATTTTGATGTTTAAGTATTTTTTCCACTAAAGCTTTTTGAAAAATGTAATTGTGCATGAAATGTGATGCCCTAATGATGTCATAACTAATAATGCTAAATACTAATCCCTTCCACACTTCCATGTATCATATGGAGCATCTTAATTAAGTGCCAGTGAGATTTAGAAATATTTTGAAAAGTTCTTCTAATACACCTTTATTTTTTCCTGTTGTTCAGGTAACTCAGTAGCAGAATTTTTACAACTGTATTTATTTCAGGCATGCTCCACTTCTACATCTTTTTTTTTTATTTCTAAATACCCTTCTTTATAGTAATAAATATAACAGATCTAGCATACGCAATATCTAAAGACTGACAGTAATAGAAAATCTATTATCGGTAGGAGGCACCACTTTTACTTTAAGAAGGAGAAGGGAATCTAAGTTGGTTATGATATGCTGAGCATGATAGAGGCATCACAACTACTATAAAATTAATTATACAGATTAACAATAACACCACTTATTAGCCTAAAACAAAATTTAAGCACACAAGAGACTCTGGACAATAATGACACTAATGATGTTAAATAATTACCATGTACAATCCATGCATGAAATTTTGATACAGCAAAGAACTGCAGTAACAGACTTGTTAAGAACTAAAAATCTGTTGTGATTAGAATAGAGATATTGTGCAGATTGTATAGATGGAACATTGTTACTTCATCTTTGTCCTTTAAGTTCAAATTAAATACATACTGTTTATCAATTCTTTATGTTCAGCGAGGGTCTTTGCAGGATCCAACCAGTACTGCGAGACAGATAATTATGGAAATTAGTTACTTAACTTTGAAAATTAACACAGAACAATTGGTTATTCATACCACTTCACCTTTTCTTCTCCTTCCCTCATACTGAGCTGACAGGAGGAACTGCATTGTGATCCCTGGAAGAGAGAGTGCTGCTGCTTGTGCTAATAAAAGTGTCAGCTGGCATGAGAAAATACGTTTTTCTGTGAGTGTCACAGGTCTTGAGACCAGCACAGGTGAGACAACACTTCAGTGTGGTGGAGAAGAGACAAGAATCTCATCTGCCTTTTCATTTCTCCACTGAGTATTTAGCACCGTGACCATAGCACAAACCCACGCTTAAAATCACCATGCAGCTATTTATTATTTCAAAGGCTGCCAAAATTTTCCTGAAGAATGCAGGAGGCAGGGGAGGGGCAGGAGATTTCTAACATTTTATTTGCAAGTCAAAGACAAATGGAATTTCATGGATAATGCAAAGGCATTTTTCAAGCCAAAGTCAGACAGTAAAGAAGAGAACACTCAGAGATCCAAGAACCCCCAACACTGGGGCCCTGCGAGCACACCTAGGCACACCTACACAGTAATGTGTTAGATACTTGTTAAATGCTTGTACAGATGGATAAACAGCGTCGGGTATGGTTACACTACCGTGGATAGCCTGAAGTGCCAAGAGAAATGGAACAAAAAAACAGTGTCTCATTAATCCAGTGCAGTTGCTGACAACAAACCCCGGAGTGGTGAATGCCAAGGCAGCTCCAGCATGCTGCCTTTGCCCTTTTCATCTCCTGGCAGCCACTGTGACACTCCCCATTGCTCTCCCACCTGTGCCCTCCCTGCACAGGCTTGCAAACAGCTCATCACTGCCACAGAGAGCTGGAGGACCCAGCACCTCCTCATCTAACTGCATGGGACCAATGCTGCAAATCTGAAAGAAGTATTTAACATTTACAGAAGAAATGGGAAAAAAACAAAAAACAAAAAACATTTTTCAATAGTCCTAACCAATGCAACTATCCAGTTACTAAAGGGATTAGTTTACTAATTGTTCTTTACAAACACATATAGAATTACTTAAATATTTTTTTATTTACCAAGACTGATTAAAAAGGTACAGTGTTATTCAAGACAATAAATCCCTTTTAAAATTTAGGTAGAAAATACATTAAAAATGTTTTAAAGTACAGAATAAAGAATAAATGGGCTCTTTTGTCCTTTGTACTTTTACAAATCTGGCTCCTATACAACCCAGATGTGTAAGAAGCATCCATCCAAGCTCCATGCAGTATTTCACATTTAGCCCTTTTAAGAACTTTACCACAAATCCGGAATCTCAATTTATTTTATCTGTATAGGGTTAAACCTGGGTCAAATTCCATTAACCTGCTTGAAACAAAATATGAAGTAGGTTGAAATGTTTGCTGTAGTATCAATCAATGAAGTCCCTGGTGCAGAAAGATCTATCACTTCAAACTAAATGCTGGACCATCTTAATTAGATTCTTACAAACCTGTACCTATCCTGCCAGACTTATCAGTTTTTGATCACATTTACCACAAAAAGGAACACAATTTTAAAGAGAAAATGTGTCCTTTTTCAATTATAATCTGAACTTAGCAAGATTTTCCCACAACCTAAGACAACACTACGAACTGGAATTGCTGTGTCAGATTTGTCCTGCAAATGTTCAGTGCAAAGAACCTCAATCTGTTGAGTTCAGGATGTCCCTGTTATCTAAGAAATGTGAAATTTTCCAGGCAATTCATACATAAAAACATGTGCTTAATGCTACTATCTTTGTTTTTAGAATCTGAAGTTATATAATGTTTAGTATAATATCATCAGTGAACTGATCCTGCTGCATGCTTAAAGTTTGTTGTTACTACCTGTAACTCCTGACCTTCAGCTTTGTGTCTGTTGTTTTAAGCCATTAACACTCTTCTAAAATTTCTTGTTTCTACTCAACATTATCAGTCTCCATTTTCTTTCCACTATTTATGACATCTAATTTAATACACACAACAATTCTCTTTCCTCCTAGATAATTTAGTATACCATGCTTGGGGATGAGTTTAAAAATCCATAAAAAGAAAAAAATCCATTCAACAAAATACAAGCTAAGTACAATTTGACTTTATTTCTAAGATCTTGAGGACAAAAATATGCTCTACATTGTATGACAATAATTGGCTGTATGGCCATGGGTTACCTCCTACCTGCTGTGCTCTTTGTGCTGAAACAGAGCTTCCTCCTATCAGGGGAGAAAAACACACCTACACTGCAGGGTGGGGGCATGGTGCAACAATGATGAATATCATCTGTCCTTCTGTATTTTTATTTCCACTCTTGGAGCCCTAGGAGAGTATCAGTATGTGGTACATTCTGATTATAACAGGTCAGATTAGCACTATCAGGTAAGAAAATAAGAATATTTACACCACAACCTGCTGTACAATTTTTTGTATATAGCATGATTCTTTTGGCATGTCACAAAAGGGAACAACTTTGGGCTTCAGAAGTACCCTTTCCCTCATCAAATTCTGCTCAGCTTTTCCGACATATCATGCAATAAAATTGCTATCTCTGCCTTTTGCATACCTCAAGAAAATACTGGCTTCTTCCAGACCAGTAACTAGGTTGGCTATCCCACACACCTGGCAAAGCTATAAAGGCAGCAGCAAAAGGACTGGGTGGAGAGCACCTTGGAGCTGCAGCACAGCAGGAAACAGCAGGGAGAGTAGCTGGACAGCCCTCCCAAAACCTGTTCACCCAGCCCCTGGAGAAGTACACCCCTGGGCCACTGTCTTCCCCAAACACTAAAACAGTTGAGAGACTCTAGTGGGAAAAGTGTGGCCAGCAAGTCGAGGGAGGTGATCCTGCTCCTCTGCTCTGTCCTAGTGAGGCCACATCTGGAAAACTTTGTCCCGTTCTGGGCTCCATAGTGAAAGAGAGACAAGAAGCTAGCTACTGGATAGGGTCCAGCGAAGGGTCACAGAGATGATGAGGGCTTTGGAGCACGTCTTTTATGAGGACAGGTGGAATCTGGGCCTGTTTAGTCTGGAGAAGACTGAGAGGGGAATCTCACTAATGCAAATGAATACCTCCAAGGCAGGTGCCAGGAGGATGCTGCCAGACTCCCTTCAGTGGTGCAAAGTGACAGGACAAGGAGCAATGGCCATAAACTAAACCACAATAAGTTCCATTTCAGTACTGTCAGAACCCAGGGGGTTCCTATGGCATTCCTGAATAAACCGAGCCCTGGTCAGGAGGCTTTTCAGCCCTGGCAGAGGAGTCAGAGACCCTGGCTTTCCACCAAGAGTGCCTGTGGCTTTGATTTTAATCCATGGAACAAGCTACCAACTTTATAAGAAGAACTGCAAATCACAAAAGTTTAAGCAGTAAAATAGTAGTAATTATAGATTAAAAGAAAAAAGTCTG
>VXBU01018444.1:0-42275 GCA_013400315.1 Bombycilla garrulus | reverse complement strand
GGGCTGGAAATCTGGACTTTTTACACATCTGGGATCGCCCGGGACAGGGTGGGCTCCCAGAAATACAAGGGAGAACTTCTTTCCATTGAAGGTGGCAGAGCTCTGGAATTGCTGCCCAGGGAGAGCATGGAGTTTCCTAATCTGGAGACATCCTAAAACCACCTGAGTGTGCTCCTGTGTCACTAGCTCCAGGTGACGCTGCTTTGTCAGGGGCTTGGACTGAGTGATCTCCAGAGGTCCCTTCCAACCCTAGTGATTCTGTGATTCTGCACAGAGTTTTCAAAGCCACCCTCAGCTTCTGCTACACGTATTCTGGTGATTGTGTTTCACCTAAAAATAGCTGATGGGGCACAAAATCCTGGCAGATGAGGCAGAAGATACAAATGCCCTCTCCAGCAAGACCCAGCCGAACATCCACGTTGAGAACCATGAGGACAGTATCTGGTGTCAACTTAACACTAATTTGGGTGTGAGCACTCTCTGCAGTAATGCCAAAGGCTCAGGTGAAGGTTTGATGATGAAGCACAGTAAGGGATTTGGTGGAACTCAAAGAAAATTAGTCTTTCTTTTAAAGAATTTGCACCACAAAGAAAGGTACTCAAATACCACATCAGAAGAAGCACCATGTAGTTTGTCAACAGAGGCACTAAGAGATTAGGAAGCACTACTGACAACACAGGGCATTAGCTGAACCCATCTGTTCACTGGGATGCAGTTTTATATCATGGAATTTTTAATTCACTATTAAACATTGTATTTTAACTAATTACTAGAAGACATATTTTGTTGTTCCTTTGGAGACCTGCCTTGTTCAGAGCACTAAGTAGATATAGGTAATGCTATTCTGACAGCAACTTGTAATGTTCTAGAGCTTGATTTTTCCATTTGAATACTGTCCTTTTACTATGGAGAGTCTGGGGAAACCTGGAATGTCAGTAAAGCAAAATTTTTGTAATATAACCAAATTACTACCCTAGAGACACGGACATCAAATTTATGCTTTATCCTATTGTTTGTGCCCCTGCCAGTGCCATCCAGTTCTGTCAATCTGTTTGGTGCATCCAGCTCTTCTCAAAGGTTAATTAGTTTGTTGGCTGTTCAGGAAGAGAGCATTTTAATGCTACACATTCATATACACTACACAGCACAGTGAAACCTTGTTCACTCATTAGAGCCCTACTGGTAGAACTAAAATAATTATGATACCACCCACATAAGAGGTAGCTCACCAACACAGCACTTAAAAGACCACCTGGAAGTGCTGAGGCATGCAGGAGTAATGGGGAAAATAACTAAACTAGCCCTTTCAAACCCTTAATAAGAAAAATGTTTCTTTTGTGACTGGCTTGTGTTAAAAGTACATTGTTTTTTCTACGTTGCTTTATTCATTATTCAGTTAAATATATAGTGTGAAAAAAAAACCTGACAGTAGAAATAATAAAACTTTCCCCACCCCAAGCAATGTATTAATTGGTAGCCCAAACACTTTTCTCCCTCTGAGACTAACTCAGGATCATGGTTTTAAAACTAATTAGCAAGGTAACCTTTTTCCTCTTCCCTTAGGAAATCTACTGTGGTCGAGCCAAAAAATATCCAATCCAAAATTCAGATCTAGGCTTCTTGCCAGCCATTACAGGAGTAATTCCCACAACAGCCCATTTTGGCCATGGTCAGCATGCAACTTAATATATGTTTACAGCTAAAGGACGAGGTGCTGTTTGTTGTGTGAAAACTTTTCATTATACAGCCTGTTCTTAAGAGCTTACAAGATTTCACTAGAAATAGCATGCTAGCAGCATAAAACCACGAATCATAAAACACATAAAACTACACACAGTAGCACTGTTTGGCTCATTTATTAACTTTTCAGTTGAAGGAGCATCAACTTTTCACTATGCTTACACAGACAAACAACACGAACAGCCCTTTTCACAACTGTGTGTTACAAAATGGCCCAGGGTGCAAAGGCAGCAGCGCACACACGGCCAGTCACCTTGGCAGCACCTACATGGCAGGGCAGGAGCACTCCACAGGCTTTCACACAGCTGAGGTCTCATATTCACATGACAAGGCCACTGTTGGTGTAAGAGCATTTGAATTACAGAAGTGGGATAAACACCTTCCTAATCCATGGGAAAATCAAGAATCATGGTGGCTTCCTGACACTGGGGAGGTCAGAGGATAAAGTCTGAAGCTAGCATTAAATTTACACCACTGGAGCACCACATGAGAGAAGAAGTAGAACAAAAGGATGTGTCCTAAAATGTGCTTTTATGTATCCCTTTCACAACAGAGGTATGATACCCTTTTATATACCCCTTCATATACACCACTAAATATACCCTATGCTTCTGGAAATATTCCCAGGAACAGCCATTTCTATTTTATTTGCAATCACAGCAAAATGGAAAACACTTTTGAAAGAAAAAATACCTACCTGCTCTTCATTCACACCTTAAATTCCTCAGGACACCAAAACCACCTTTTTAAACAGAGTACCTCTGGTTCACAGCTGCATTTTCATCTTCGTGGTATGAAATGGTTAGAAGCTTATCAAGGAAATGAATTCATACATTTCTGGACTATTGCACAGAAGTTAAAATACAGGGAGTGGGACAATCTCAGTAGCTCTCAGTAGCAATCAGTAATCTGCTTAACACTGTTCTAAATTCAGTCTTTAGATTATCAACTTCTGGTTAACAGAATGAACTGCCAAATATTTAGCAAATTCATTAAATTATTACCATATATACATGAGACAGGGTCTTGTGCAGTGCTATCACCACAAAACACTGGCTTCAGAACTGTAATGGTTTAAGTTAACAACCATAGGCCAGGTACTACTCCCTTCACAATTTTAAGGCAGTATGAAGATTATCCTGTGAATATAGCACTGGTTCCTCTTGCTGGGCACTGCCTGCTCCTCACCTCTGCCTGCAGCAATCCTGAACAAGCCTTGGGCAGAGTAGACAGCACTGTTCCAACGTACTGCCTGCTTTGGCTGAAACATCTCAGCCTGGCTGAAAGATCTCCTTGTCTGTTTAGGATGGTAATGTCCCAGCAGAAAAAGCCTCAGATGTCGGGTGAGTACCTGTCAAGGAGGCTCTAGAGAACATGTGCTCAGGAACACAGAGATGGTTCAGGCAGAGTAAAAATTACATTGTCCAACACACCCTGAAACAGGTGTTCAGCCAGATGTACCCAGGGACACAGCCTCCCAGGCACTGCAGGGCAAGAGAGGCTGAGCAGCACAGAGCACCAGGCACTAGCTTCAGGGCATAGTATTAAAGAGGAAAAAATATCAATCATACTTTCATATAATAATTTTTTACTATTTGTACTTTCTTAATTTAGTTTTCAACAACACTGAGCACATGGTTCCCTTCCTTATATAAGATGTTAACGGCTATTCCAAGACTTCATTACAAACAAACAAAAGAAATTATGACTGGAAACCTAAGCCAGGAAACAGTGAAAGTTAGGGGAAGTATGACAATCTAATGTTTTATAGGCAAACAGCACAACAGGGTGAATTTTATACCTGGCAAATCCAATCTGCTGTGTCTTTTACTCACCGTTTGATGACTTCGGTCACAGTAGCGCAGTCCAAAGTAATCTATTTCCACCAGGTTTAAGTGACGAAATACGTAGCCCAGGACAACCGACCCTTTCGTTGACTTCTGTGGGAAAGAATTTACAGAGCCTTCACAAAGATGCTCTGTCTTTGTCAGCTATGTGCAGTGGCATTCATGCATTCAATTAGCTTTGTCTAAAAAAAGAAAAAAGAGAGGCAGTTCCCAGTGCCTTTAACAAAAATTCCAGCAGTACAGGTGAAAATATTTTACATGTTTAAAAAATAATTCTGTAAAATACTATTAGGAAGCTGGCAGTAGTTATAAAATACTAGAAGAAAAACAAACAAAACCCCACAGTTCTGGTGAACACAGCATTTTTCAAATCCCACTCATCCTTCCAGTATCAGACTTGTCACTCAAACTCTGACAATGGAGATCTGGAGGCAAAACTACCCTTAAGACCCAAACTATACATCATTAATTTCTCTGTTACTAATCTCTGTAAAGAAGGTTAGGTTTTATTTGCTTTCTTGTAAAATATTTTTGATAGTAGAAGGGGGGGCAGTCCAACACCCTGAATTGAAATAATCCCACTGTTTTCTTGAATAGCACTTCATTAAGTGTCTACAATAGTATTTGCAAACAATGCTGGGGACAATACTGCAAACAACATTGTACTGTTGAGAATGCTATATAAAAAGCTCGCTTCCACCTGAATGCCTCATATTTGTTGGTTCGCCTGGCAGCCAACAACAAACAGATGAGGAAGATGGAGAATAATTACACAGAATGATCCCCCCTCAGAATCAATTGGTGCCTTTGATGATTGCAGTCCTAAATTCCACAAGAAAATATGGACATAACTCATAACTAGATTTTGCTTAGCTGCTTCATATTTTATATACTACTAGACTGTAGTAAAATCACCACAGAGAAAAGAAACAGAAAGTGGAAGCTTCGGGATATTGGTTGTGCAGTTTCACTTTCTAACCTATGAACAGATGATTTCAAAATTAAAATGGCAAATAGTGATTAAAAAATCCTTTAATTTAGTTCTGCTGGTGAAGTATCAATCACACCACAATGGTGAAGACCTATTTTTTTTTTCAGCCGGTGCATTTGGTCAGGATTCATATCTAATCCCACGAGCAGGGGCAATATAACAATTTTGGGTGGCCACTCATACACTAAGCAAGCCATGACAAGGTAAACATCCCTGGTAGGCTGGAAATTGCATATCCATGCCATTTACCAAATTTACTATATATTTCCTTAAAACAGGAAATGTACTTAAAGGTTCTCTTCGTCTAAATCCATCAGACTGGTTGTTTACATCAAGCAACTGCAATTATATATTCCCTCAGTGTGCACAGTGAGCCCTAATAGGGCAATCTGGGGGGAAACATGATTAAGGTAATTAGAAATTCACTAAATATCAATTTATCAAGTTGCATAAAGCCGAGCAATACAGTGATTTTATCATCACTTTCGTCAACAAGAAGCTGAACTCAGTTGTGAGAACAATGCAAGACAAGCTGTAGAGTGACTATCAGAAGCACTGTAGAAAAAAGGCAGAACAAAACAAAACACACCTTAAAAAATACTAAATATACAGGTTTGATTATGAGACAGTAGAGATTCAAGACTGAAGTAGAATTGCCCTTGCTCATTTTATTTTTAAATTAGTTGTCACTCAAAAGAAGCAGAGGAGACATCTCACTGAAATGGACATCGTTATCTCATCATTCACTGTGACAGCTACAGCTGGTCTATAGCTGCACAAATAATTTGGCCATGACAGACACCAACTCCAGCAGCCTTACAGAACAAGGAGTAAACCTGTCTCCAGGTATGAAAGTGATTGCCTGAATTCAAGCCCAAACAGGGCACCCCAGCCACTCCCTTTGAACCATGAATGCACCTGTGTCATTGGCCACTGTAAATGCTGTGGGAAATTTGAAGCCCCTATAAAAGGGGTGCTCAACAATAAAATCCAGCTGTTGCTGCATGGAACCAGTGTGTGCTTGTCACTTGTCTGTCTCTGAAACTGCAGCAATTCATATATTGGACTTGATTATCCTGATGAGCCCTTTCCAACTGGCATGTTCTATGATTCTGTGTTATGTAAGGCAAATTACCTTCAGCATTGTTAACTATTTCCATGATCATTTAAACAATACAACAATGTCTTGGGAATCTAGGACCAGACAGGCATCTTTAGAATCAGACACAAGAAAAGTTCAAAATAAACAAGCAACCCTGACTCCAAATGACCCATGCAGGTAAATGAGGGCAACACTTCCAGCTGGGCACTAGACATTCAGAGAATATTTTAGACAAAAGGATCTCCACCATCAGCCACTCAGAGTCGATGATTTTTGACAGTTAACCACAGTGAGGTCAGTAAACCCTTGTGGAAAGCATAAAAGGGTTGCCTGCACCATGGCTCACAGGACAAATCAAGTGGTGCCCACCCAAGCCTTGCTCAGCTTCTGTGACTGTGTGAAGCTCAAATGTATGCATTCACTGAGCTTTCCACTCCTTGTCTGACCAGTAACATTTTTCATAGAATCAGCTGGTTTTATTACTAATAATATTTACTAATAAATACTGATGGCGCCATCAAGAATGAAGCTATCAGTTTCCCATTCAGGCATCTTCCAATAATAGTACATAGTCCTGGGAGTAATGAAAGAAGCTTAAGCCTTACAGGAGTTCAACTTACATGACTGCACCAGTTCAGAATGCAACTATCCTTCTTGGCAGGAAGTCTTCTGCTTCATTCAGTTGAGGATTGCACAAGGCATTTTTGGGACAGCTTTTCTTCCATGGACCCTAAAGATGGTGTTATCCCCAAGAAACACACACTTTTCAGACCTGGTTCGGTTAAAATTAAAGCCTCCTTTCTTTCCTTTCAGGGATCAAAGGCTTTTAAACTGCTTTTTACTTATACTGCTAGGCAGAGAGAAAACATAAATGCCTGTTCATTTATTCTCTTTTGATGCAGCTCAGTTAACACTTCAATAATTGCAGGTCCTGCAGAAACAAGTGGTCTGGCTGTGAGGAAACGCTGAGCAAACCCATCTAGCTTACAGTGACTGGGGGCTTTCCACCTTTACACCAGCAAGCTGCTCAATGCTTTGGTTGCTCCCAGCCAAAACAGACTGCATGTTGTAGTCACCACAGCCTTCTTTGCCAGTCCCTTTCACATCTTTCAGCAAAGCCTGCTGAACACAAAGAAGTGCCTTGCAAGGGAACAGCTCAAATGTGAGCCAGGACCAATCCTCACAACCTTCAAAACAACTTTCCTTAACCTCCTATTTTCCCAGCACTGGGGAGCACTGACCCTTGGTGAAACCACTGCAGACTCATTTTCAATTGAAGTTCTCATTTTTAGCCACATGATTTCAGGGTTTTATGCAATTTTAATTTGCATCTTCAAGTCAAGTCAAGAAAGATTTGCTGATGAATCCCTTAGTAGCTACTTCTCAGTCCTGAAGCATATTTTTACCACATTTGCTCAAAGTTTTGCAAATTAAGTGAAGCCATCTTATTTCCCCTGATAAAATTACAGCAAAATTCAGCAAAGCTGGAAACCAAAACCATCAAAATTATTAACAGGATTACATTTACATCAAATAGCATTGCAGAAATTACATAATCTGCCTTGCATTAAGCTCAGACTTTTGTGAAAGGTTTGTGTTCTTAGGGGTAAACCCAAGTACATTTGTAAATACCATCAGCAGTGCTTTCAAGAGAGAACAAAGAATTGTTTCAATGAGTCATAACATCTTGCTTTACATGTTAGCACTGTGGCTTCGTAAACCAGAAAGGCAGGTTTATACTGGCTAAAGAAAATGACAGCCAGAACACTCAGGAGAAGTCTGATTTAACTGTAGTTTTCTTAATCAAATTGAAATTATTCTTTTGAAAGCAGTACATACAGTACTGTCTTTTAACGTATTTATATTACTCTATATTTAGATGCCAGAAATTCTTATCTTTCACACAGCTCACTGCTTTTTAGCTCTAATGAGGGTATTTTTTGGGTTGTTGGGTATTTTTAAATTTTCTCTCTTGCGTTGTACAAAGCAGTGGAGGTCACATCAGAACTATTAGTGACATAATCTGAATTTAAAGACAAAATCTCTGCCCTAGTAGGATGCTCTGTTGAAGGAAAAGTGCTATAGGTAGTGAAGCCTCTTGTCATTAAAATAGAGTAATTGTCTCTTCTAGGTCAAGCAGACATTGTGATGCTTTTCTCCCGAAAATAATTCAGTCCACACATTATACCTCTTGCAACCTGAAAAAATCTAAGGAAGATGCAGAAGAATTCATGAGCCTTTGCTCAGGAAAAGGGTTTAGAACTTAGGTTTTGAGATGATCATCATAGAGCCTCCCCGATGCAGCATGCTGGGAGAACAAACTGCAGTAATTGCCCTAGGTAAAGGTTACTAAGGAGAGATTAAAATTATACACAAAGGCAGCACACAATCATGCACGAGAGTGAGCAGACAGAGAGCAGAAATAGGAGTCTCCAAACAGTATTTTCTCACTTTCCTTTCTGGCCTATTCTTCCTCCTTACCTCAAGCTCGGAAAAGACTAGATACCACTGCAATTTCCCATCATCTTCCCCTGACAAAAACAGCAAGGCATGAAGCTCTGAAATCGAAGTTCTTAGTTTTTAAGTGTGAAGACTAAGGACCCCTTTTCCCCAAGGCAGTGTGCTGCCCAGACATCAGTTTGCATACCACATGTTCAAGCAGAGAAAAGTCTTTAAATTAAAAATGCTAAACATTTACAAATATTCAGCCAGACAAAACAGCATAACCTTAATTTCCAGAATGCATGTCCAAACAGAGAAGAATTTACATTAGTGTTATTTTATACATGCAAGGCATTTCTCAGCACAATCATGTAACAGAAGTAAATACTTTCAGGAACTGAGAATTTAACAAATACAAATGAAACCTCACAGGCTGCCCTAAGTATACATCATTAAAATGAACCATCCAAAATGTATTAATCCATCCCTGCCTCTCTGCTTGAATTTCACTGGCAGCAGACATGCCAACATGTTTTCAGAGGTTTTTATGTGAGAACTCCTTGGATTTATGGACACAGGCACAGACCTCCCTATCAACTGTTCCTAAGAACTTTACCCAGTGTCTGACCTGCCTGGATGTAACAGATGACACTGAATTCTAAGTGCTCTATATTAAGATAACTGTAGACCACTTTATCTTTCACTAGTGGTTAATCCATTGCATTCCGGTCAAAAAAATGCTATTCTAGAAAAAATATCTGAAGATGCACCATATTTTTCTGGTTTTGCAGTTACTGTATCTGTCACAAATTCATCTGCTCAGGGGCAAACTCCTTGAGAGAGGGATACTCCTAGGATCAGAGAGATCCTAGGACCATGGGCATGAGCCAGTTAAACATCTCTCCTTGTAACTACTGTCTGGAGTGCACTTTGAGGCACTGTCATGGATAGATGTAAGCTAATTTACTTACCTCTGAAACACAGAAGGAAAAAAGTAAAAGAAATTATACTTTAAAAATGTTTGGCTTATGGGAAATCAGTTCAGTGGGGTCCTTTTTGGGGAGAAGATGTAAGCAAATATTTTTATATTTACATGGTAAAGCAATGCAATTTGGGCCTGCACACCCATTAAAAGTAATGCTCTAAGCAGGAATCAAAGCCCAATGAAGACAGCAAATGGCAAGTAGAGCAAGCAAAGAAGTAATGGGAAGACAACTAAATTTTGGAAATGTAATTAAATACTTACCAGTGCTTTAAAATTGATCTCTCCTCTGCAATGAATGATATTTTACAAAATAGCAGCAACTGGTTCTTTTTAGAGGACTTCTAGCCATATAAATCTTAAAATCTATTCACTAATCTATCCCCTGATATTAACATTATCCAGTTCATTACCATCAACATTCATTGTATGACAGATGAGTTAAGCTACCAAGAATAATAATAAAAGAGCTTTTCTGAAGAACTGAATACCAATGAACATTTTCCTCATTCTCATGTACTCTGAATAATTCTGCACCTAAGAAATGATCTATGACAATAACAATGAAATTTCAAAGTACAGAATACAATCACTCATTGAGAATGGTGAAGATGTAGGTTACTATTGTTCTTCTACTTTTTGCAACTGCTTTTCACTCTCAGCTGTGTGACCTGGTGTACCATCTTGTCAGGGGAGGGCCCTTTACCCTGGGAAGGGAGCAGCTCCATAGCAGAGCACTTGGTGGAAGTGCTAGCCTGGCAGGGAAAGGACGCTGTACTTACTTTTGATTCTAAATAAAGTATGCATCTGCTGTTTTCTAAGTGATTTTCATGACATGGTTTTTGCAATTTTTTCCAGTCACTGAAGTCTTTCTCGAAACCTTTCTCATTTAACTTGTTGCATATTTAGAAGTCTATTTTTGCTGCTGCTTATTTTGGCATTCTTGGTTAGTGTTTTGTCCTTTTTCAGTTATTCTGCCTTATTTCTTTTTTGTTTTCCTTTATTTCTTATGTTTTATTACAGCAATATTTCTCAAGCTAGTTCTGTCAACATACATACAAAATATCAATTGAGGAATAAATACCTAGGTATCATCCTTTTAGTACCAGTCATCTAGTCCTGGTATGTTTGGTTCTATTCCTCCTGTTTCTGATTTCTGTCTTTGTGCAAAGGGAGGCACTTGAGGTACTAAAGCCTCAGTTCTAGCACCCTATCTTTTCCTATGGTCATCCACTTAAACATCCTTTTTAAATTAGGCATTGCATGCGTTTTCATGGAGAGTATATTAAACTGATTATACACAGCAGTTTTAGAGCACAGGGACTTAAAATTTAAATATGTCACTTGCTTTGCTTAACTGCTTTAAGTGCAAGACTGACAAGGGAGAGTGTCAGTAAAGAGCTGAACTCTAAAAGGCCTTCAGAAAGGGAAATTAAAGACTGACAGAATGAGAGTCTAAATTGCTCAGGGATTTTACTACTACTTCAGCTGTTAAACAAAGTAATGAAGTTATATTCTCATTATTAGAAGTCGGCTCAAACTATTAGCTGGCAGAATTGTTAGAAATTTTTTTTGTGCTAAGATTGTTTGGGAAGTTTTTAGGAGAAAGAAGAATGGGAAGGAGAAAAAAGGTCAGTGTACATTATGCCAATCCTTTATTTTGGCTTTTTTTTTCATTCAGAATGAATAGCTGTACTGTCAGGACTGAGCATACCTGCAGAAGCTTGTTTGTACAGAGCTCCACTAAACTGAGCAAAACTCAAACCACCTTCTCATGCTCTTTCTCCCAAATTTGGTGCCCTGCTTACCACCTGTTCTCAGCCTTGTTAACCTCTTTGTCTTCAAGTTGCTTCTTCTTTTCCTAGCATACTTATTTCTGCTGCTCTCTGACTTTTACCTGTGTCATGCCTCCGTAGTACTTTCCTCTCCTTTAGTCTCCATTTCTTGAAGTCTTGTCAATGTTCTCATCATGAAGTCAGCAACTTATGATGGTAATTCCCAATTCAATTCTCAATTTCTTTTTTAACCCTTTCTTTCTAAATCCCCATGTTCAAGAGTAAGGGCTATAACATACAGAACAGAGAGGCGTAAATCTTCCTCTTCAAGTCAATTCAGACCTTAGTAACCTCTATCAAGCTTAGTTAAAAAAGAAAAAAATTCCTTATCTTTTCTTTCTTCAAAAGCAATGGTGCTAGCATGTTTTTTTTTTAATCATCTGATTCCATTAATTGAACTGCCTCATTATCAGTCAAGAGATATTACAAGAAAAAACGTTACAAGAAAAACAGTGGAACTTTCTCAGACACAAAACTAATGGAAAAGACAGAGACGATATATTTCTTGAAAGGGCAGAGACACCTTTTCTTCCTAGCTCTGGCATGGGTGACTCAGGGAAGAAAGAGAGGGGGAAGTATAAAACAAAAATAGTAGCTCTCTCCATTCAACAAGCCTTTCAAAGCACACAGATCTTTGGAACTTTCCTCTTCTGCCACAAAGCCAAGGCAGTCCTGCCCCACCACAGAGCCGCTCACATCCCAAAAAACTTTTCCCAAACACTTTATCATTTTTGTTATTTAAAAGTTTTATTTCCACTTTGACGAAGTTCAATTTCTCATTTGGACTGACACCACCAAGCTACTTCTGCACTGGTGACAGACAGAAGGCAAAGGAATATATATATTATCCTGAAAAGTGCATATACGTATTCTGTACATCTTAGACCATTTGATTGCCATTTGCTTCCCAGAAAACTGATTTCATTCTACTGGAAACTTCATTCTCATTTCAATTTCTCATAAAAAACATCTGGAATTTCATATTAAAAAAAATAAATTGACATTTTAAAAAAAATGTCTTCACTTTTTGTTTAATAGACATTTCCCATTAGAGGAGTGGAGGATACACTGCAAGTATTTTTGTTCTAAAAATAGTTTTCCAGATTCTCATTAACAAATGACAAACACACACACACACAAAAAAAACAAAAAAACAGTTAACATGTTTGCACCAGGACAAGAATAAGTTACCCATTAGCACGCAACAATGGCTACTAGAGGGGAACTCTATACACTTGCATTCTCTCCTTCCCCTTATAGAATTTCTAGCTGTCCTGAAGAGATGCTATCCAGTGCCACACACTGCATGGGCTCATATTACCATTTAACTGGTGCTGGGCTGCATTCAACTTTAACAGGCTTGACTGGAAAAGAAAAAACCAACATAAAAGCCCCTGCATGGGAAAGGAAGGAGGCTCATGGAGCCGCAGCAGCAGAGGAGGATGAAAAGGAGGTATCCATCACAGCTCCCAGCTCTTGTCACCCTCTGCGAGTGCTGCCTGGCCCCTCACACCCACACTCACAGCCAGACTGCCTCATTCAGTTGTCAACCAATTCCCGAATTGCTGCAGATTCTCGCCCTGCATATTCAGATAAAACAGAATCCAAGCCACCCTTTGGCTCTTTGGGTTTTGGTAGAATGATACCCCTGCACATAAATAAACACAAAACACAAGTGTTAAGTTGAAAAAGCAACACACAATTCAAATTTAAAGCATGGACAGAACCTGCAAACCATTAATGCATTCTTTCATGTGTATGAGGCAGTGTCAGCATTGTTGTTTCCCCTCCCCTCGCAACTCAAACAGGACTGCCTCCTCCCTGGCATCATTGCTCATCTCTGGCTGCAGTGCTGTGCTCCTTAACTAGATGTAACCATGGTGTAACCCAGGGCGTTTTGTGTGCCTTCCCGAACCTCTTCCCAGTTCCTTGCCCTTTACCACATGCTGCCTCATTCCAGGGAACACTAACAGCACCCTCCATGCTCACACCCCCTCGTCAAAGACCCTGCTGTTTCCCCCAGCCAGACATCCTCACTGGGTCTTGCACAGAATCCTCTCTCCACTACTCTGACCCACCTCCAATCTGTTTCTTCACTCTCCCCTGCTGACTTTGCCCTTGTCCCCACATGAATCAAGACAGGAAATTTCTCCACACTCTCTGTTGTGGGACAGGTAATGCAGAGACACATTTGATGGCTCCAAATTGTTGGCAAGAAAACTGTTTTCAGTTTTGGCACCCAAATTCAAGCATCAGGGCCCGTGTGAGATAGCATCCTAACAGGACTTCACTGATAAAGTCTGAGGAAATCTCTCCTGATGGAGAGATTCCAGCATCTTAAACGGGCTTATTTTAAGCATATCTTAAAAGAAAACAAAACAAAACTGAGAACACCACATCTCCAGCATGGTGACCATGCTAACAGCAATTGTAGTCTTTGCTCCAAAAGTTTCTCAGACAATAGTTGTCTGGTTTTCTTTTTCTTTGACAGACATTTTTCCCCTGTTTCACTCTTGGAAATAGCTAATAACTGATTTGAACAAAACTTTGTGAAATAATTCATTGCAGAGTTTGAAAGCTGATCAGTAGAAAACCTACAAAGAGAACAACCAGCTCCAGCGGGGCTAACAACCCTCTCCCTTGCACCTTCTCTTCAGGAAACTCCCACAAACTTCTTGCACTGAATTTACAGCTACTTCCTCAGAGATTTCATTAAAAAGTCAGTATTACTCTGACCATGTTCTTAGGCAAGGTATTGTAGTCATAACACATCTACCTCCCTATGAATGGGTAATGCACAAAATATTCTGTGTGGTTTCAAAGGAAACTATGCCATATTTTAGTGAGATTTTCTTTTCCTTTGACCTCTATTCTTTTTTTTTCATTTAGCAGTTAAATCTCCCAAGTAGTGACTTGATGTTAATCAAGTGATTCAGGCAAGCACACTGCTTTCTCACTGCTTAGTCTTTATTGGATCCCTAAAATGGATAGCATATTTTGAAGTGTCTTTATATGATACGGGAAAATGCCACAATCCAGAGAACACAATTTGCATGTTCATGTACTCATCAATATAATTACCACAATATCTTTCTTTTTAAGAAATGTTTAACATACCAAGGTTTTTGGGGGAAGGATGATTTTACCATGAAGCTACAAGCCAATTAACTGCTATACCTTGACTTTAAACCTATTCCTGCAGAAGGAATGGAACATTCAAGAAACTAAACATCTTATACATGGTACAGTATGATATGTATGATATATGCTTATATATATGAGAGTTATATTTTTAGACATGGTGGCAGCTTGCCCATTTAAGTTAACAAGAACATTCCATATAATGGAAAAAAAAAATAACACTCACCCTAATTAGCATCTCTACAGTACATCTCCATGAAGGAGAATATTAAGTGATTATATAGATGTGCAAATCTGGATTGATTTCTTTACTGCCAGCTGATAGGCTGATTAATGATAAGCATAGCATAAAGATCTATACACAGAGTGAAATAGTTCTCACTTCTTCACAGTCAAATTGTTCACTCCTTTACAGTTGTCTGACAGCTTCTATAAACTCAACCATTACCTAACTGTCACTCCCTGCCCCAAGACCAAAAACTTCTCCTGGAAACACTGAGAAGAAAGGTGCTACTGACTCCATTAGAGAATCATAGAAAAGTCAAAGTTGGAAAAGAACTTTAAGATCATTAAGACCAACCACTAACCCAGCACTGCCAATTCCATAACACTAAACCATGTTCCAAAGTGCCACACGTCCACATCTTTTAGATACTTCCAGGGTAGTGACTTAACCACTTCTCTGGGCAGCCTGTTCCACTGTTTGACAACCCCTCCAGAAAGAAATTTTCCCTAGTATCCAATATAAAACTCCCCAGTACTACTTGAGGCCACATTTCTCCTTGTCCTATCACTTGTTCATGGGACAAGCAACTAATACTCTCCTTCCAGGTGGTTGTAGAGCAGTAAGGTCTTCCCCAAGCCTCCTTTTATCCAGACTAAACCACCCCTCTCATCAGACTTGTGTTCCAGACCCTTTTCCAGCTCCCAGAGAAGTTTCCTTTGTCTGGACACACTCCAGCACCTCAGTGACTTCCTTGCTGTGAGGGACTCAAAGCTGAACACAGGAATTGAATATTATCATAGTCTGAAATAAGCTGCTGACATTTCCTCGAGAAAGGCAGTTGATGGATTTGGGGATGTCACATTTTGACACAGAAGCAGCACAGTACGAAAATCAAGTGCAGGCAATTGAAAGCAAGTGAAATAAGAGAAACCATCATCCCCACTTGCACAGCTAGATGGAGAATGGTCCATGAAGGCTGCCAAGAAACACATTTTGCTCAATTCAGAGTTGTTTGTTGAAGCAGAAATAAGATTACTTAAGATTACTGTTTTGCTAGATGAGGGGAACCCATCCATTATCCCATGCAGAGCTACAATAACCCAAACAATGCTGGAGCTTCCATCTTGGGTAGGGGGACAGTTACCATTTAGGCCAAATTATTTGGCTAATAATTTTTAGAGAGGAGAGGGGCATTTTCTCATTACTGTAGCCGTGAGGTAATGCTTCATATATGTCCTCTGTATCACTCTACTTTAGTCCATCATTACAGGTCCAAATCTTGGTTTAAAAAAAAGCCCTAGCAGCCAGCCAAAACAAAATCATTGCATGTTTTTACAGAAACTAGACTACACCTAGCACTAAATGTAAGAAGGCAAAAGTATGTTAATATTCAAGAATTGAGATTTTTGCAAATTTGTATTGACTTTGTTTTGTCCATATGTATTTATAGTAGTATTAAAGCTCTTCCAGTTCTGCTAGGAATGTCTCCTCTGTACTTATTCCAAGAGTAAGAATCGATTTTCTTCCATTTTTGACCTCTACATTTGCAAGCATGATCATGCATTCTTTCTTTTATAACAAAGTAAATGCTACTTACCAAAATGCTTATGTGTGTATTTATCTACCTCTTCTTCCCTTTTTTTGCATAAATCCATTAAAATCAGTACAGCTGAGATATGCTCAAGGAAACTTTTTCAGCATTTTATTCCTAAACTTGTTATCATCACACAATACTAAAATCCAAGTAGCTAAAACAAGTTTATTACCAAAATGCTACTGAAGAAACCTACACTTCAAATATACACCAGTGAACTTTCTGCAGCTCCATCTTTCAACTTAGAAGGAAAATAATTACAATCCTAGACATGAAACCCAGTTTTAAGTTCTTTCTCTAGAAGGAGACAATGGCAAAAAAAAATTAAAATCTTCATCTGGTTAATTTTATGAGTGCAACCAGTCTTAAGAGTCTCAGGACTTTTCAGTATTTTCAGTAGTATACCACTGAAGATAGTATTCTACTGATAGTATACTACCACTGAAGTAGTATTCTACCGATACAAGTAGAAGAGCCTCAGGTGGGTTCACAGGGCAATCCACAACACCTGTAAACACCTAGTGTTCAAACAACTGTTACAAAGCAGTTGGCTGCACTGTTCCAGGTGACAAAACCAAAGAAAATGTTTGAATAAGCTAGATGCACAGCTGTTGAAAGCCAAAGTCAAAGACATTGCTGGTTCGCCAAACAGCAGAATACTGTAGGACTTACTACATTCCCCTATAAAATATTTGTTCTCAAATCTGGCACAAAGGAGAAAAGGTGTGCAACTCCACTGTCAGAACCAAGTGGCATAAGTTGGCTCCAAAAACTTCACTGTTTGACAAGTCAGCTGGTGACATGGATGTTTTGACAGAACTCAACTCATTGTGTCCTAATCCTGCATTCACCGCACAAGAAAGATACTATTCAGAAAAACTATTTCACATAAGGGCTTGTATACATAATGTTTACCAAAATAAGCAAAATTTAAGACGTAACAAACAAATTGGGAAGTTTAAGATTTCTATTTTATGGAAAAGGCAATTTCTGGAGTCCAATTATTTCAGTAGTTTACTTGAGAAACAGAAGCTCATTTAAAACAGCAAGTAGAATACATTGCCACTAGGACTATGAAGAGGGCAAATATTTCCTTCTAAGTCCTTTTATAGCCATTATAATACCTATTTTTGCCTGCTTTCAGAAGCTAGACCCAAAGAAGCTAAGTTAATTTGCAGTTAATCTCGTATATTCACACTCCTGCCATCCTGGGAAAGTTCTGTGCTAATTAGGATCAGAAATTACACATCAAAAGTCTTGTTAATTTTTAGTCACCATATTAAGATAGGGATGAAGTACAACTTTTTTTATACTGTTCATGGACAGACATGAGAAAATTCCTGTTTATTCCTCACTCTCTCCTGGTTGCCCAAGTTATCACATTGATTAAGCCTCCCTTCTGTAAAGATGCGAGTTTATCCAAGTCCTGCACAAAGATAAACCAGGATAAAGTTCTGTAGAGGGCCACAAAGGTGGCTAGTGGGGTGCAGCACATGGACATACAAGTATCTGGGACAACTTATCTACATTGCAGAGAACACAAGGGAGGATGTAGTTACAGCAAGAAACCACAGAGCCAGACTCTCATCACAGATGCACAGTTAGAAAATGAAATGATCACAAGATGCAGCAAAGGACATCCCTCACTGGAGAGGGATGAGAGCAGAAACAGGCTGCCCACTGCCACAGGTTATGGAGCTTCTGCCATTAGAGAGACTCAAAACTCACCTAGGAAAATTCCTGCTCTGACTTGGAAGGAAGATAAACTTCATGACCTCCAGAGGCTCCTTCCAGCTTTAATGATCCTATCACACAACACATCCCACAGAAGAGAGCCAATTAATACTACATCACTTTATCTGCATTTGTCTGAAATTAGACTTGAATGTAAATATGAGGAAATAGTTTGGGGGCAAGGATGCCCATATCCCTGGCTTCCAGGGATGCTGTAAAAAAACCTTTCTCATACAGAAATTATTAAAATAAATTTGTATAATTGATACAACTATAAAAACGGGGGGAAATGGGAGGTACTCTTTAAAACTCCCAACTCCTAACAGAGCTTGTACAGACCTCTAATCAACAAACATTATCAGTACTTTTTTATTGAAATGGTTATAAACAGTATACTTACTGTTCAAAGACAATACAGTATTGTTTAGCCAAATGCCACTTTAACTTTGAAAATATTTTGAAGGTATAAATACATAAACTGAAAAATATTTTTATGTAATTGTGACAGCATATGATTAATTCATAGTGAACACTCTCATAATGACTATTCCCACAAAAATACTTCCTGTTCTTTTTTATATTGCTTATATTTATATAAAAGGAAAGCAGGAGTTAAAAGAAGTTATACAAATCTCTTCATTATTAATTCCAGCTCTTAACTGCAGTGAGATTTTCTAGTGTTAACCATCAAGTCAGCCTAACATTAAAAGTAAACACACCAGAAGACTGGTTATACATAAAGTCAATTACTCAGCTCTATTTACCTATAGCAAAATTTCCAGAAATACTGCCTCTGAGGAGTTTCTGAAGAGAATAATTAGAAACCTGAGGCCAGCAGCACTTGTCAGGAGTTCTTTTCAGTAATTATTAACAGAAGACTTTTAGTTCAAGCAGACTATTTTCAATAAATTACTGTGCCACTAACAGGGCCACTTTGAAACAATGGCCCAAGCTTCTCAGTGGCCCACTTAAAGCTATTTCAGTCACAGTATGATCTGATAGCTTAGCATTAATTATAACATGACTGACTTTGCAATTCTTATTTACTTTTGTCTTTCATGGTTTTATTCAATCAACTTAGCTCTATGTACAACTATGAATTATTGCTGTTGAAAAGAGAAAATTTTGGACAGCTTAAACAGGGTCACTTATAATCACCTCTATTGTAACAAGACAATGCTTTGACTTTCCTCTGGAAAGGCAATACCAAACTGAATTTGCTTGCATTTACCAACTAGATGAGGAAAGAAGCCCAGTCCCAACAGAAATTGGAAATCAATCTTTCACTCTTCAGTAATTACTCCTAACTGGCAAAAATTAAAATAGAGCCTTGCCATTACATAGAGCTGATATCTCAGAATTTAGCCCAGAACTTATGGATGTAATTTCTGCCATCTATGTCACAGATAGTAGAAAACACAGAGTCAAAGCTGCTATGTTTTTGAAACATTACATTGATGGAGAAAAACCTTTCTTATGCACAACTTATAATTAGAAGACACAGACAATTTTCTTACTAGAGCTTTGTAACTCAAGCAGTTCACAGCAATATCTGTAGCTATGATTTGTTTCTCTTAAAAATTAAACTTCATTCCTCATTTATATATGGAAATGAGAAAAACAGTGTCTGAAAAAATGCAGCATTAAATACCAAATTCCAAGGATCTTCATCTGAATATTTTCTCTTTCCTTTTCTTTTTCCTTTTCTTCCAGCATGGGAGAAACAAGTGCTATCTGCTTATAAAGCTCAGGCAGACTATATAGCATCTTACAGTTCAAAGGTTATCTCCAAAACAATCATTGCAACTAAGTTAATTATTATTAAGATTTTAAACACAAATTCATTAAAAGCTGGTTGTTCCAAAGGCAAGATATTTCTTAGTTGTAACAAGCAAAGTCCTAGCTCATCCTGACCTAGGCACCATCACAACTGTGTAAGTTAAGCATTTAAGAGGAAAGTTCCTTTTTTGCCAGCATACTCCTTAAAACTTTACACTTAAATAACTTTCAGGAAACATTTCTAACAGTTTTTTCTTTTGCTGTTTTATACAGAAAAATGAAAGAAAAAAATTCTGAGCTTATGTAATTTCCTGACTCAAGACAGTCACTAAGACAGTCTCCCAGGGCAAAATACTATTTCATAACCTCCACTATATAGGCAGCTAGATAACTGATGGCTTCTTCAGATGACACTTCCAAACTGGTTTAAATATGTGCAGTCAATTAGCATTAGTGCAATCATTAACATTTGTGTTAATAATGCACAAGGGAAGATATTTATCCTATGGTCCTTCATTTTCTTATCTTTATAAAGCTTTTGGAAAGAAAATAAATTAACTCAAAATTTCAGCCCAAATCTGTGGTACTGCAGCCCCAGGATCTGTTTTTGAAAGGAATATTGCAATAATTGGGCCCCACACAGATATACCAGAAAATCTTTATTTAAAGCTGTTGCATTAGGCATTGGTCCAATTCCTCTATAAAACAGAAGAACTAACTCATGTCTCAATCAAGAAATTATGTTGTGGATGAGAAGGTCACCTGTTAGTTACACCATTTTCCATGGGCAGGTTCCATAAGAGTAAGATATTTTAAACACAAGAACTTATTTCCAAGTGTTTCAAACCAACCCTGTTGAAGAATACAGAAGACTGTCATTAACAACGATTATTAACATTGTTGGCTTATTCATCCATGTGGTGACACAATGCTACTGTCTTGTTCAGGCCTCCCAAATTCTTTGGAACCCAGGCCACAGAGTCTCATCTCAGTGGCACTTCAGGATGCACCAGTCCACATCCAGATCCTGCAGTATCACAGAGCTACCCCTGAGGCTGCAGAATTTGCAGCAAACCTGCTGCCAGCTTGAGCAGGTCGTAGCCATGCATCTGTGCCTGCCAGTAGCCCCTGGCATGGGAAGTTGTGAGGCATCCCAGCCTCAGGGAAGCAGAGAAAAATAAATTCTCATTATTAGTGTGCAACATCTGGTTTAACCTCAGCCAGTGCTCACATTATCCACCCAGAAGGACAGGTGAATTGATCCTGGGCCATTTTATTTCTTTGAAATAAAAACAAACAAACAAACAAATGATTTTTTAAAAACAAACAACACCATTGGAGAGTCCAGGACCCAGTAACATGTTTTTCAATTAAAAACTTTCCGTTTCTTAGAGAAATAAGTAGACATTATGTAAACGCCAATTTGATTCCTAATTTGCTGGCTTTCAACCAGCACAACAGTACTTTAAACAGAAAAAAAGTCTCCACAGTGTATGAAACCAAAGTCACAATACCACATCTCCTTCTGCTAACCCACACTAGGAGGGCACTTGAACAGAAAATTTCCAAGCTGAGGCACAACATACATGGTATTAAAGAAAATACAAAAAAATAAACATACTGCTCTGTGAGGCAGGAAACAAATTCACAACTGCATGTTCCACAAACCCCTTGGAGAGACCTGGAGATGTCTTCTTCCTGCTCCTCTCTATCCACACAATAATAATAAAAGTAGTCTTTTTCACTATAAATTATTAGCACAATTTGGCAGCAGAGCATATCTCAATGTATGGAATTTAATTGTGGATCTTTCATGTTGGTCACATACCAAAATAAACTATCAGAAATTCATGATCAACATTATTTTCTCATATACTGGTTCAAAATCTGCTTACATGGAGCTTGCAGTAAGAAATTATTACAAAGATATTCCATTTATATTGGCACTTTTTCGTCCTTTCTTAGTTTCTTTTTTCATTTTCATTATGGGAAGAATAGTATTAGTATGAAATAGTAGTACGAAACATAAAAGAGTAGGTGTTTTACACCAAGGCTAAAATGCCTTAGAACTCTAAAAAATTAAATTATAGAAAGTGTCAAAAATCTACTCCTTCTACAGCCAAACTAATATGAATTGTATTTGAAAAAGCATTAAAAGCCACAACACAAAGGATGACTAAAACAAGCATAAATAGTTGTTATAACTAGTACCTTTTTAAAACACAACTAAATATTTTTGAGCTACACTAAGTGGCAGAATAAAATTGAATGCATCAAGTCAGTGCTACAACTAGTGAAGGAGAGCAATCATCCACCATGATTATTGCCAAGCACATGTGTAACTTAGTATTTTCGTAATATTTCAATTTATTAAATACCCTTCTTAATGAATATGAGCACCATTATCGTAACCCTCTGCAATAATATATTCTTGTCCTAATTCAAGGAAATAAGGCTGCTAACATTTTGTGACCAAATCTTTACTGTTATAGTAGACCTGGCTGGCTTCTAGATGCCACGCAGTTACTCCCTCACTTCCCCACCTCAGGTGGACAACAGGAGAAAACAAGATTAAAATATCATGGGTCAAGACACAGAGAGAGAAGTTGCTCCATCAGTTACTGTCACAGGCAAAACAGACTCAGTTTGGGGAATGGTGATTTAATTTGCTGACAATTACAAGACGGATGGTGAGAAAAAAGAGCAAAACTTAAAATGCTTTCCATTTCTTCTTCCCAGACTCAATTTCACTTCATTTCTGAGTTGTGTATCCCCTCCCCAGGCAGCGCAGAGGGATGGGGAGCAGGAGTTGTGCTCAATCCACGACTGCCCCTCACTGCCAGTCCATACTTTCCTCTTCTCCCCTGTTCCACTCAGGGGCCACCCCTGCAGACCCCACCACAAAAAGCCTGCCATGTAAACACAATGCAATTGTGTAAACAGATTGCAGAACAAGCCTTTGAGAGCCTGATGATAATGTTCCATTATGATTCCAGAGAGTGGGAGAGGGAAAAGCTCTGTTTTATGGGAGCTTAACATTTTGGCTCCAGCACCAGTAATCTCATAGTAAAATTTCCTTCCCCAAAATAATTAACCACAGTCAGGGAAAGAAAATTAAAATCAACAATTTTCTTTGTGTAAAATAAATGTGTATTATGACAGGGGTCTGTTTTTCCCTCACACACACTCAAATTTTGGAGCCCACAATAACTGCAGCACTTTACAAGAGATGTCTGGCAGTCATAAGTAAATCTACCCAAAATAATATTTAAAAGTAATACTATAAAAAATACCAGTGAACTATTAATTAAATTAAATAAATGTTGTGAATTATAGAGCCTAAAATACAATATTTAGTAGAGAACTGTCTTCCAAGTTCAGAGGAGGGCTATGTAACATTTTTCTACGACCTGCACTATGAGATCCCCCTAGAAAAATTTATAGATATTCCAAAAATCATTGAAGTGACAAGTATTGAGAAAAGCCAGTTACTGGTGAAAATAACCTGAGCCTCTTGGTAATACAATCTCTCTGAAAACATGCATTCTAACAACTGCAAAGGGCAAGATCATCTACAGCAAGAAAATACACCAATTTCATTAAGTAAAAACTTATCTCCTAACAAACCTGCAGCTCTGAATGGAATTTGGACATCATCAGGAATAAGCAAGTGAACCTAAGATCACAGTAATGCAGTTATTAAGCAAGGGCAGGGAGAGAATACAACAACCCCATGAACTTCTGTTCAGGTATCCCTGTTAGAAGGTGTCAGTACTTTCATATAATTGAAGAAACATAACTAGTTCTTTGGTTCTATCCTTCAAGAAATTAAAACTCACATCAATGGGGATTTTTAAAAAACAAACAGCTAAACTCTGGAAATTTTGTCATTTGGAAGGGGTCAAAGAATGCTGAAATATTCAGTGTATCAGGAAGAGATTAAAGGTGATTTGGTCCTGCCCCCCAGTATCAACAAAAGGAAGGCCTCTGACAGAGGGCTTTTAAGAACTAAAGACAGAGTAAGCTGAAATGGATAAAAGATATCTAAACAAATCCACACAAACATTAAAAAGCTTTAACACTGACAATAACAAAATTAACACATCAAACAACCTAACAGGTGATACAGTAACATTTAAACTTTACATTCTCATCGCTGCCTTTTTAAAAATTAAGCAGAAATTTCTGAAGAGGCAATACTGCATGTATCTAAATTATCACCAGCTAAGGAAGACAGAATGATTTCTGGTCAGGACTGTTAACAGGATATCACCAAAACTGAACATTCACTGTAGCAATGAGTCACAGCAGCAGTGAAGGTTGTGTGGCTGTCTCCAAACACATCAGAAGAATGTATATTCCAAAGCCTGGACACTTGACTTACACGTTCATCTTTCCAGTTCAGAGCATTTCCAGCAGAAGGGCTCACTACCATTGAAGCTTTCCATAATCCTCCATTAGGAATAGCCATCCTAAGGATGCAAATTATCATGTTGGAGGAGGATGGCTCAGGGCAGTGCAATTCTGAAGCCAAAGATTCCTGTGATGGATGAGTTAATTTTGGGGTTTTTGGGGTTTTTTTTCTGTCCAAAGGGGTGAAAAGACACTACTGGCTGGTAAAACTTGGCTCCCCCTAAACTGAAGTATTGCATCTGGTGGCACTCAGATTTTCTCACTGCATCAAGCAGCAGCAAAAGGTACAGAAACCTCCAAGGCTCTCTTATGAGAAAGCTTAAGCTTTACCTTACAGGTATATTGCATAATATTAGACAAAGTAGGGACGTTTACTCAGTAAATACACTAGGACCCACTTCCCCCTCTGCCACTTCAATACCAGGTACCATTCTCTATTTCCAAGAAAATACATCCCCTCATTAGTCTTTTTGTTTACAGCAAGAAAGCAATACTGGATTCAAACACTGATGGATAAAAACTGCTTTCAAACAAGCAGGTACAATGTGAAAGGGCTGGAAAAATTACTTCTATATTCAATTGTAACTGCTATGTCAACAGCAATACTGAAGCTCTGGAATTCATTAAGTGAAGGGCAAAATAATAGAACAAACATGACAGCAGCTCAAGAAAGCAATAATTTTATTTCAGGTATAAAGGAATATTCTAATGTATTTTGTCTAAAAGAAGATGAATGCCTATTTTTAAGCACTTAGTTTTCTTGCTGTGCTTTTGCCAGACAGGCTGCTCTGTCATCTCTGTCTCTGTTTATAAAACTGTATAAGCCAGTAAAAATGAGATAAAGTATGAGCAGTTTTACCTAATGATTGCTCCAAACTTGAAGTGCATTGAAATTAGCACTTAAAGAAGAAACAAAACCCTTTTCCTTCACCGATGACAGGTGGGTTTTGCTTCAACTGCCACACTCTGCCAAAAAGGGCACTGCCTTTTCTTCTTATGGATGCTGCTTTTTAAAGAATGAAAATAATTACTGAATTAGATTAAATAAACAGGGACAGATTCTGATCTGATAGAATTTATCCTCTCTGATAAGTTTTAGTGTCTGTATTCCACTCTCATTTATTTGTCTGTATACTACCTGAAACCAAAAATTCCTTATTCACGATAATTTTTGTAAGTCAGACACAAAGTACTCTGAGATCTCCAATGTCACACTTTGACTTCCATATGCAAGCCACATATTCAACTTAACTTGTCACAACTGATGTGATCTATATGAGTAATAGATAATGGGTGGGTAAAAACTGCATTTCAGTTCTTCCTTTCTATAAGAAGTGTAGAGAAGGAAGAACTCCCAGGAAGAGAATGGATTTTGTTTAAAACTGGATGGAAACAAACTGTACAAATACTATTTGGATTCATTAGCAGGGATGGCTTTTTCAACAGCCATTAGCTCTAAATTTGCTTGCAAATTTTGAAAGGAGTCAGATGAAGAATACCTTTTTCTGGATCTCTCTGGATGAGTGAAAGAGAAAATGAGCTCTTGCTTCAAAGCCACGTGCCCGAGACCAAAACATCCCTAGCTGTACTGCAAGCAGCTGTGCATTAGGTTTCATGTACTGATAAGCAACATAAGACACATCAGTAAAGGTCTGCTTTCAACCCAGTTGAGCAACAAAAAAAAAAATATTTTAACCCTACAGTCAGTTTTCCTAAAATAAGCCTTTTTCCCCCTGCTGCAAAACAGAAAGAAGGTAGGTAGCAACTGGAAGGATGCCCCTAGAGCTCCAGTCAGGAAGAAGACAGCCAAAAATGCATTCAATGAAGGCAGAGCAAAAGAACAGAAAGAGGTAGAAGGAGAGGGAGCACAGCTCCTTTCTCCCTTGCACTGCAAACACTGTGCCCTGTGTGAAAGAAACAAACACCTTCTCCAGCTCTGCCTTCTCCTGCCTAACAGAGGGCAGCACAAACATCTGCCCTCAGGGAGCAGCACATGAGTTTTCATGTCCTCTGTGCCACATCCACCCACTCTCACCCTCTTGCGAGACTCCAGTGGTGGGCTGTTGGTTCTACAGAACCTGATCATGAATGACGTGGTGAGAAAGCACTTGCCTAACAAGCCTGTACAAGCAACCAGAGAGAGAGGACAAAAAAAACCCTACACTACACTCACACCACCTCCAAAAAAGGGAAAAAGTAAAATGAGAGCAAGGATGAAATAGGAACCAAAAGGCAATCAAAGCGTGCTGCTAAAAAGCTCCAAGAATTGCGTGTCAGGCATCAATTTATTGTGCAGGTTTATCCGTATCTGGTTTTAAAATGTAATTTTTACTTCCCCTTGGGTACTGTGTGTAAGGCTAACTACAGAACACTTCTAGGAAGGTGAAGTATACAGAACACAGCATGGATTGGCTTTATATTCCCATCATACTATTTATCACCTACAGGGCAAAAATCCCATGACTTCTGCAGTTCCTGCCTACTCCAAGACTTTCTGCTTTTACACAGGTGAAAGGATAAGATGTCTTAGTATTTCACAAACTGAATACAGGACTGAGCAATTTGTGAGAAGTGATCTAGAAACAGAGGGTTTCCAGCAGTCTCAATTCACCCAAGAAGTTATAAAGGAAAAAATTTAATTACTCTGCCAGAAAGTTACTAAGATGCTGGTAACCACAAATAATCTCAAAAATTCTCAGAAACAGATCAAGACATGCTGTTGAGATTTGTTGTTTATTCACTTCTAAAAATTGGCTAATTCTGTGTTGGTCTGTGGCACTGTGAGAAGCACACCTGGCTTTATGAAACCATGACTGGCACCCCACAGTCAAGTCAAGACAGATTATTTCCACAGTGATGCTCCACAAAACCTGTCACGAACCAGAACTGTAATACTGCAATTTTCTTCACAAGCCCACAAACTACTAAAAAGTTCAGACAACAGCTAGAAACTCGCTTCTAGACACTGTACTATTGGAAACTTTGAGAATATTCAGATCATATCCAAAGGTTTCCCAGTCTGGCCTCACCTCAGCTCAGAATACAGCACCATACACAAACAGAGCACAAAAACACACCCGGCCTACTCAGACAATGCACTGCAAACATTCTTCAGAAAACCAATATAAAACAAGCTCTTTGCTTCCAGGGAGATTTCCTACTCCCTGCTATTGTGTCACTGGAACAACCAACTCTATCTCCACTGACCTGATTTTCCTGATACCTTGCTGTTCCACATCACAGGCAGAAACCCCTGGAAATGCAGGTCAACAGAATCACAGAAGGGTGAGGTTGGAAGGAACCACAATGGGGTCATCTGCTCCAGCTGCCCTGTTCAAGAAGGGTCATCCCAGGATTGTGTCCAGGTTCTGGAGTATCCCCAGTGAGGGATACTGCACAGCCTCACTGGGCAGTCTGTTCAGTGCTCAGTCACTCAGCACAAGGAAGTTCTTCCTCATGTTCATGTGGAACTTCCTGGAATATTTTCAAACTCCTTAAGTTTAATGCATAGCCAATGGAAATCTACAAAGCCATGTAAAATAGGAAATATGCCACCAGGAAACCATACCTGAAAATCCTGTCTTTACATTTTTATGAAAATATACCCAGAAATTTGAAAAATACACTACTTTTAGGGTTTAAAAATGTAATCTAAAAATGTGAGCTCATATAATCACATAATATATTAAATGGTGGGGTTTTATATTAATACTGTGCTTACAAGTTAAATTAGTCTCTTGACAAAAATTATTGAGACATGAAGCAAACATTATGTTATGTGTGTGTGTATATCTGTGTGCAAAATCTCCTCTAAAATGAAAAGATTCCACTGTTTGGAACTTTTACCACCAACTCCAGTTCTGCTAGAACATTTTTTAAATATCTTGAGAAAATTACACACACATACACATTTCTTCAGGCCCTTGTCAAGGTCTTTTTCAGCAGAAGAGAAAGTGATAAAAGCTGACCTTTAATCTTTTGAAATCAGTGGAAAATGTGGCATTTAACTAAGCTGCGTGTATAAAGATCCAATTCCAATTCTTTAAATTTACATCATCCCAGTCAGCAAAGGTGAGTGATATTGTACATCATATGGACAACACATCTTTAAATTCTTTCCATTGCCAACCAACTCACAGAAATTCTGAGCACCTTCTGCTCTTTCAAAAGGCATTCAAAACCCACTTGCAGACTTTTAGGAATGGCAGCTCAGCAGTTCTTCAGCACACCTGCACTTTTCAGACACCAATCTCCTGGAAGAAGGCTCTGGTCTTTCAATTTCACTCTCTTTTTAGGCAGACAGATACACAGAGAGATCCCAGCATAAATTAATAAATTATGTTTATATTTTTANTACACTGTATATTTTTTTAATTCTATTTAAGGCTAATCTTGCCAATAACTACTCAGTAAAACCAAATAGTTACAAAACTATCCAGGTGATTTGCACAGGACATATCCTGATACCCAAAAATCCTGAAAACTCATTTTCACAATCAATATTTATTCAAGGTTTTAGATTTCCAGTTATGCAATTTAATACTCTTTAATTCACTATAATCTCAAACCTGCTCAGGTTCTGTAAACCAGAGAGATAATGAATTTTTTTTTGCAACTAATTAGTCTTCTGAACTCTAAAGTAAGACTTGTTCTTGCTGACAACAGGCTACTGCAACATGAAAGTGAAGTTAAATTTTAATATGGGAAAGAGAAAAAAAAACATACTTTTTTCTGCTGTCTGACAACATCCTATTACAAAACAATATTACACATTTTAGGATGCATCTTCTATGATGGATGATAAGCCTATTCAGAAGGCTGCAGAGAATAATTCCCCATGTAATAAAAATCAGTGCTCTTAGAGCAGGTACAGTGCATTGGAGCAACACTTTTTATTTGCCAACTCTTGCAATGACATCCCAATTCCTAATATAAGTGTGGTTGCATTAAATCTGCCATCAACAAGCATGAAAGTCAATACTGAGCCCAGCTATAAATCACAGAGTTAAATACATGCGTGAAGCAGGCAAGTAACACTAGAAATGTATTGGTGATAGCATATAATCCATGGATGTGCCTTTTTCTTTTCATTTAAAGAAACAACAGCTCTAATGTGGACAAGGAATCAATTCCTACACTTCAGCACAAACATTTTTAATAACAACTCCTGAAACATTGCATATATTAAGGGAGTGAGGCAAAAAGGTATTTTTAAAAGCAATTATTAAAGTATTTCTGATGCAGGGGACTGGAAAAAGAAAAAATTAACAGGTTGAATGAATTATAACCTCAGTTTATCATGTTGCACTATATTCTGTAATTATTTATTGCATTTACTATTCATATACACTCTGTTAAGTGAAACAGGATGATAAAACTCTTTCCAGCAAGAAAAAAAATAAACTTCTATTTTGTGTATTAACTAAGGCAATTAAATTTTCTTTGCAATAGTCCTATTTTGCTCATCCAAGTAACATTTTGCAAAAGATGCAGAGACATTAGTATCTCTGACTAACAAACTGTGGAGTTGTTCTAAGAGGGCCTTTAGAGAAATTACTTGATAAAACCCACTGACTTCAGCCAGAGGTTCTTGTGCCTGTCTTTCAAATTACAGGGCACTGCAGTACAGCATTCAAACTTCTCATTCTGGAGACAGGGGAGTATTTGAAGGAAGTCAGCAGGTTCATTCCTTCTCTGCACCCACACAGCTTAAACAGCAAAGTCTCAGCAAGTTGCTCTCTGGGGGCTGCTCACTTGGAGCCCACGTGGTGGGCTTTGATCCAAGAGATCCAGCTCCCACACCCTCCTGCCCACAGCGCCTTGGCAGGGCAGGGAAAAGAAGTGGCTGGTACCAGCCCTGTTCTAGCCATGGCCAGGTGGCACACAACTCCTCAGGGACCACTGCCAACTGGAGTAAATCAAAGTAGACCTCAGGCTACCTTACATAGGGCTGGGACAAGTCAGGAGATGAGAAACACACAGCTGTAATCAGGAGAGACTTCAAGAAGCACTCTCTTAATCCAAGATAATTTTCCTCTTCATTTTGTTGAGCATTAAGAGTTTTACAAAGGTCTGCTTAGCCTATCTCTGCCCTACCTGTCTCCACAGTCACACTTACAAATACCAACAATTCTGGGCTGAAAGAAGCATGAATGGGAAGGGACATCACCTCTTCTGTGTCATTCCTATTTCTACTGCACTCAGGATTTCTGGATCTTAAAAAAAAGATGTCAGAGTTAAAAATTCAACTGCAACGCCAGTGCTGCTATTCCATTCCTCCAGTCCAGAAGGTGCATCAGGTGTGTAACTCAAAATAGGCTGTTCCTGACACCATGAATCTCAGCAAGCCCAGCGCCAGACTGGAAACAAGCACCAACTACTACCCTTAAGTTCTACAGGCCTTCAGTAAAACGGAACCCAGAAAAAGGGGAAAATATTGATTCAATGTACTTTTTATATTTCTGTGATTTTTCTGCCTGCATAGCGGTTGGCAAGAAAGGTTGTTAATATTATTTACAGGTTCAGTCTAATGTTTCACTGCCAGAAAGACAACATGACCACAAAGACTCAGGAGCACTTTTCAAATATGAGAGATCAGAGCTAATCTAATAAGAAGCCATACAAATACCTTTGTCAAAGCCTGAGACTAGAATGCAAATAGCAATGATTTCCCTTTGAGGACCTTCAGGGAATCACAGAATCTTTTAGTTTGGAAAAGACCTCCAAGATTATCAAGTCCAAAATCTGACCAATCTAGATCATACCACAGTGCTCTGTCCAGTCATTTTTTGGACACCTCCAGGGATGGTGACTCTACCACGTCCCTGGACAGCCCATTTCAATGCCTGACAACATTTCCATGAAGAAATTCTTCCTGATGTCCAGCCCTGGGACAGCTTGAGGCTATGTCCTCTTATCCTGTTGCTAGGTGCCTGGAAGCAGAGGACTCTTCTAGAAACCATGAGTTTTCTAAAACCATTCTAAAATCGTCAGGTTTACCTTTGGGGAGTAAATGTATAAACATTTAAAAATGGGAAGGGACACTGGATGCAACAGTGTAGTGGAAATTATAAATATCAGATGCATAAGCCAGCAAACTTAAATTTCAAAATTACTTCTGCAGAGACAAATCTGTCCACATCTGTAGGCATTTTTTAAGGGGAGATGGGCCAGGAAGTTGGCAGAGCTGCTAGGTGAGGTTTGTTTGCACATATTTTTGCTCTGCTCCTGTTTTGTGGGTTTGTTTTAAGTCAACTCTTTTCTTTTTAGTTTAAATAAAATCTCAGACTTTTGCTTCAACACATTTCCAGTCTTCAGGGTCCTCTCAGATCTTTTAACAAAGAACTGTATGAGAACTTGTATCTGGTCAAGGACCTATATCTGATAAGATCAATTTTAATTAAAATATATGCTTCACACTGCAGTGTTTATTTCCATTCATGTCACTTGCCCCTCCTGCTTTCTTACTGTCACCATGATTTAAAGATGAGACACAAAAAAGAGTGCTAAAATACTGTAGTTCCCTGTGGTAAAGATTGCAAAAATACAAGTACCAATCCCTGACTCCCAAAACACAAAATCAAAATAATGAAACAAACGAAACAAACAAAAAACCATTTCCCATTCCCACATTTTTAAGTGCAGAGATAGGAAGCCCAGATTCTTCCAAGAGCTGGCAGAAACAAGAACTGCTCATTTATATGCCATCTCAAGCTTTTGGCCAGCAGACCAATGCTACCAGCAAGGAAATAATAGAACAAGAAGAAGTTCAAGAAAGGCAAGAGGAAACTGCAAAAGAGTGAGGACATACTGCAGGAACAAAGATAAAGATTCCTAGCGGTACTCAGAAACACTGAGTGTGAGAGAGAAAGAGCTAAGGTAAAACAAACCCAAATCCTGATATTTTCCTTAGGTGCATGAGTAGGAGAGATGGTGGTGGAAGAGGTCTGCACACAACTTAATGCCTCATATTCAGGTGACCTCCCCCATCTTGGCTGTCAGACAATAACCTGGGCGACTGCATCTGCTCAAAGTCAAAGCTTTCAGCATTTCCTAGCATCATGTCTCTAACATTCTATTAAAAAGCATGTGAAAAAAGGTTAAGGATCAAATATACTCTGTGCACAGACCCATGGAAGTTAGGAAAATATGAAAGTAGATTAACTGAAAACAAAGGTGACCCTGGCGCGATGACAGGGACAGCTTCCTACTACAGGAGTAACAAAGGACTGCAGCTGAGCTCCTGGGAGGCTCCTTTAGCTGGGGTTTTCAAAAACAGATCGCACTAAAAAAAAACTGTGAAGAATGAGCCACATAATTGTGACCATGCCCTCGTGTAGTGTAATTCACTATACAAGGTACTACTATATACCCTACTCATCTAATTCCCTGTGGTCCCTGCTGTTCTACAGCAGAAATCATGGCCATTTAGAAATTATGACTTCACCTTCAAGGGGAAAAAAATCATACCACTTGCTTTAGTTGCAAGCTTCCTCACAGAAATATGCAAGCTTACTGGTTTTAGGTGTCAGCAGGGTTCATGCTTTTGAGTTCCTCTCTGCAACCATGACTACAGAAGGTTTATTTCAAATGAAAGCAAGAAAGAAATTCAAGACTTTGCATTGACTAAAACACCAAAAGTGAAGTCTACTATAAGAATCAGACTGGAGCATTGCAGATTTAAACCTCCCAGAGAAATTAGAGCCCTTCAAGATACAAAAGCTGAACCACCACCACCACCACAACGAGTGAATGTTCTTAGCCAACAGCAAACAAAAGGTAATGCTTGCTGTTTGTGCTTATGGACAGCTACCAGACTGAACACTTACCAGCATGATCACATGTCCAAACCTTTCCATAGAAACTTGTAAGAATCAGCAGAGCTTGCAAATACTACATACAAGTAAAATATTTAGATATTCTAGTCCCTCTGGAGAACTGAATTTCAGATAGGGTAACACTCCGACCTGAACCACAGAACTTTCAGCTCAATGTCACCATGTAAATGACTCTATGATAGATAAGCCTTCCTTCTGAAAAACAGTTTTAATACCTTCCTGTGTGAAGAATTGCTATGGGGCAAACATTTCTTTGTCTCAGCAGTAGCTGTTCCTTAAAACTGTTAAGTCCACAGGCTCAACTGCATAAAATTCCCTATCTTCTGTTTCTAGCATTGAGTAAGAAAATGCCAGCTCATCAGGTTGAGATACTACTTCCCAATCTCAGCTCCTGGGTCATGTTCTCATACACCACGTACCTAAACGTAAGTGATACTGTTGCCCTGATATTTACTCTGCAACCGGTAATTCAGTCCTGAGCGGTTTTCAGAATTTCCCGAGTGCCCAGTACAATCTTTAGAAAAGACTTTTGAAAGACTCTATGCAAGCACCTGAATAGTTCTGAAAATAAGTTCCAACACCTGTGTCTAATGTGTATAATCGCAATCCTGCCTATGATTATGTGATACATGTTAATTCTCACTGAACCTGACAGGCTCTTCCTCAACAAAGTCATATCTTTCCAACTTCTTTGTTTTATTATGCATAATTTTTTCCTGTTTGATCTGCACTTTGTGTTGATATACTATTGCTTAAATGAAATTTGAGACAATTCAACACAGGAGCATATTCTTTCCTGTTCCCCTGTAACTGTTCCTAACCAACTTCCAAATGCGATCACATTTGTATGCACAGTGAACTCCACAACAAACACCTGCTTCATAAAGGCACTGTACACCCTCCTACCTCCTGTAATTTGCTGCTTGAGTACATTATTTCGTGTCATTTTCTAGACAATCAGAAATCAATGTTCAAAATTCAATTACACTGCAATTTCTGCAGTTCAAGTAATTTTCTTACACCATATTTCTTCTGTATGCAAGAAAAGCAATGTGAATCACAACAAACTTGAAAAACAAGATAATAAGCAGCATCCTCTCAGATGCTCTTCATCTTATAGATAATAATACCAAGTCCATCTGCTCTATGTGGTTAGATTATGTAGGACAAAAATGCATATTAAGATGAAGAACCTTTAATCCACTGTAGGCAAAGAAACTCTGCCACTTTCAATAGGGGTATTTCAATAGAATTGTGTGAATCCACTGGTGGATTAGACACAAACAGTATAATCACCTCAAGCTGGGCATGGAGCTGGGCAGAGCACACATTTATAGAACTTTTAAAAAGGGGTGAATCCTGTAATGGACACTGACTTGTACTTTTGTATCTTTTCAAGTGAATGCTTATAACTTAGTACAGTAGGCACATAAAAATCTACCTGGCTTGAATTCTCTGCAAGGTAAGACACACAGTAGTATTAACTAATACTGAAAAAAAAAATCACTTATCTTTTCAATTTTGAAGTTTCTTTGGAGGCACAACTTGTTTATGAAAAGTTCTGGGTTACTACTTTTGTAGGGAGGGTTCTGTAACTATGTGTGTATGTCACATACAGCAGAAGTATTTCTGTATGCTGCCCTACTGCAAGTCTTCAACCATGATCTTTTTAAAACTCATGAACAAAACTAAAACTTAGCATAAACAAATAAATAAAATTAAATAAATAAATAAATATCAAGAGAATTGAAAGTGTCAAGATCTCAGATACAGACTAAACAACAGGAAAAAGAAAATGTATCTATAACAAAAAACTAGTTTTATTCATTTTCAGCCAACTCAGTGGAAGTGGTTTAAGTTCCTCCCAATCAAACCTTCCTCTCAACAAAGTACGTCAAGCTGGAGTCAAGATTTCCTGCAGAAATTCGGCCTATTTCTGGAGCTTCTCCACGCCACAGGAAAAATTCTTCAGCTTTCACATAACTACAAACACTACAAAGAAATATTTAAAACAACAACAGTACTGAGGACTGTCTTGTTTTTGACATTTTATAGATTCCTTTTCCCAAACATCTTCATTTCACCAAGACCCCTCCAATTTCTGTGCAAACACACATGTAATACCAAAACTAAACCTACCATTTTTTCTGATCATCTGTTCTGACTTTTGTTCACCTGTTCACAAAGCAGCAGACATCATATACAAACATGGTTTGCATTATTCCTTTTAAACAAAGACTTCAGGAGATTGTTCATGAAATTTGTTTCTGTAGAAGATTTTTCCCAGTAAAGTAGGAAAACGGAAACAGAGGAATAAAGATTAAGTCACGAAAACAATAAACATGGCTTCTCATGCTCTAAACAGTCAGACTCAAGATCTGAATACTGATGAAAGGCTAAGGATGATTAAGGAAAAGATCTGATTTCTGTTAAAAAGGTAGAAATTTTCTATTTCTTTTACATTAATATCATCTGTCGCCTTCATCCAAGAAATAACACTTTTTCTTTCCAGTAAATTTTCATTTATCAATTGAACCTGCTCACAGAAAAACTGAATTCAGTTTGGGTCCTGTTGAAGTTGATGCCAAAGCATTCCAAACCACATGTCATCAACACTGGAATTGAAACCACGTACACAATTTCAAGTATTCTCCAATCCAGGAAAGAATTTGCTCTCTCACTATTGCTTTCACAGGAAGAGAAAAGAAACATTACTATATGGTTTCCCAAGAAAGAGAATTGGCTTTTGAAGGTACTTCTTCAGACACTGAAAACAAAGATAAAGGAACCTCAAGGCCAAGAACATTTTCTTAGTAAATCTCATCCTTCCCAAGGATCAAGAGAGCCCCAGAATACTCCCCCATTTTTAGAGAAAGATGTTCCAGTCAGAGGTGATTTTAAAGGCATAATAATTTGTCAGCAGAAATACATTTGCTAAGAACAAAAGACTTCTCAAAATAACCCAGAATAAATGTGGTAAATACCCTTTGAAGGATACCAGAAGCTTTTGTTTCCCACAGCTTTGCTATGCTCCAGAAGAACACAAATGCTGAAAAGAGAACGGAAGTGTTCAGCCAACTTACATGTTGTACACAAAAAGATGGGACTTTTAGAGAGTAAAAAGTAACAGAGGGAAGAATATGGCTGAAGAATCTGACATCACTTCAAAACAGGGAAAAATATTTGATCTTTTGAACTTAAGGGCTTTATTCCATCTGGAAAATGTTATTAAAAAACATGTTTAAGCCCAGTCCCTCTTCCCCTACCCAAAGTAGCAAAATTAAACCTAAAAAGCTGAAAGTCAGGATATTCACACAATTCATCAAAAGGTTCCTCTACAAAGTCTTGTGGCTTTCTCCCCTTCTTTCACAAAGCAAATGGAGATACAACAAAGTTTGTTTGCAAGTATAACTATTCTGTCCATTTGCGTCTCTCCTTAATTTGCCCGGGAACTTTTTCTCCCGATCACCACTACTGCACTTAAGCTACCTCTCTCCCATGATGCCTCCTGAGGTGTCCAGATTTGCTCTGAAGGGAGATCCAGGCATGGCTTTCACAATTATTTGCTGCCTGGTCCCCTCCAAGGCACCCTGATACATATCACCCACCCCTTACAGTCATGGTGTGACAATCAGAATTATGAGAGTCTGACACTCGGCTTTCTTTTGTTCTAGCTTATTAAATACACAAACCAACCATACAGACAGAAGACTGCCTGTCAGCCTGAAGCACACCTGAAAGAACCCCTGTGGGGCAGATCCGGGCTCCCTGTGACACAGCATGGAATTGTCAGGCTGCAACGAGCTCCCTGCACTCCCTCTCACTTCCCACAGCCACAGGAATCACAGGGAATGAGGATCTGATGGTTCCTCAGTGGGAACAAATACTGAAGAAGTGCTGGCAGTCATGACCATCCAGTCCCACTTGATTCGGACACATGACTTCCCCTCCATCTAACAGCCATGATGAGATCACACCGTTTTATAAATTACAGCTATCTTCTGCACCACAGAAAACTCCACCAACACAGAATCAGAGCAGAGGAAGGGCTTAGTGCAGCATTCTTCTGTATCTGGCACTGGCCAGAAAAACAAAGCAAAACTCATTCCTAAACAGTGAGTTCTGCAGACAGCTTGAGAGACTGCTGAGAGAGATGTGGAGAATATGCTTCCATGTTACCTGTCACACCGGCATTGTAGGATTACCTCTTTTCATATCAAATAATTTGCTTCAAGTCCTGAGTCAGTGCTGAACTCACTCCTCATTAGTCTCCTACACATTCCTCCTCATTTTTATAATTCTGAACTGCTAGTTCCACCAGTTTCCTGTGGTACTCACAAACAGCATAAAAATAAAATTTACTTTCCCTTATGGTTCTCAATGCAGTTTCTTAAAAAGACAGTTCTTGCTCTGGTATTCTAAGGGAGGAAAAGAACAAAACCCCATTACAGTCCTTCCAGCTACCATTCATCCACAAAATAGGAAAGAAGTCTGTCACAACTCTTTTACATTCTGACACTGAGAATCTGAATGAAACTGATGAACCAAAACAAGAACTGTAATTTTTTTCCAATATCTACTGTATTCAAAATAGTAATAATATAATAGATATTCAATATAATGCATGAATGGGTATTACTATAGATAGAAAATGTTTTCCAAAACACTGTAAATAACCTCTTCTCAGACATAAATGAGAACCTTCAGTGAAATATATAGTATATGGAAAACAAAAACCAGATCCAGTGGGTTTTGTCTGGATGAACTTTCTTATGGCTCAATTCTACAAGACGATCACGTGCCTTTAGTTCTGCGAAGTGTTAAATTACGTGCTTGCCTACATTAGTAGTCATGCCAAAGCTTACCACTAATTGTACAGGGAAACTGCCATTTTCTGCCTTCTGGATTATTTTCATGGAATTGAGACACAGAAGATCCTTCCTTTCCATTACTAAAAGGCATTCTGTCTCTCACACAGCAAGGGAATTTATTTTTCAGTGCATTCAGTTCTTACTTTCTTGAGAACACAGGATAAGTATTAAAGTACTGAGCAATTTACTATCAAACTGGCTCACTCAACCACAAACAGATTTTACCCACATACCAAAAACTTCAAGAACTACAGGAAGGTAGATTGTCTTCTTCTCTGCTTTATGGACAGCCAGTTGTAACCCTGCAGAGTTTAAAATGTAAATATTGACAAATGGATAAGCACATGGCCCATACTAATTAGATCCACTTTTCCTTCACATTAGTAACTACCCATTACTGTAATGATTTCATTATTTATTTTAAATGTAAGCAGGAGCACTTAAATTTCATTGATTATAAAGGATTCCTCTTACTAAGCATGATTAATGTTACACCTGATAGGAATGAGAGTTTGACATTTGCATGCACTTCCCTCATACCAAGACTTTAAAGAATTTTTAAAAAAAATCACGAGGGGCAAGAAGAAAGAAAGGCTTCTTAAAAAAGGAATCTTTACAGACTTCTGAGACTTTTAAAACCAAACCTTAACATAACTACCCTAGTCCCATAGGTTAATGATACATTCAGCCCAATAGGGATTTCCATCCAGAATGATCAAAAATGCCTATGAGGGCATATTAAATTTTGATTGTTGCTTTCAATAAAGACAATTTGTATATCAATTCAAAGGAAGTTCTGAGGTGTCTTCTTCTTGACTCTGGAAAGGTACTGCAAGAACTACCATTCATAAAAGGTCTCTTTCCTTTAAAGAAATCAGTGTTTGTGGTCACAAGCCAAGGAGAGCAGATAAAGCATGATTCCCACTTGGCAGGTTCCCCTCTTCAGGCTGCAGCAAAACCAAAGGAGCAGAGCTCTCACTTTGCAATGTTTCTATTGGTTTCCCTCTACTGAGTAATAGCACGGGTTGACCTCCAGCATGTCCTTTTGACCTTACTGCCTACAGCATTCAACCATCCACAACTCCGGATGCAACAGAATCAGTGGGAACAAAAGTTCAATCAATACTGAAATGACAACCTTCATTTTAAACTCTGGAATTAAATCAGTATGCAGCAAGCACAAGATCTGTTCAAAAAAGCAGCATCTACAATGTACACTTTAAAATGCAGTTTGCAAAATTGTACTCAGAAACTAAAATGTGATTATTCACTTGCAAATATCTCAGTTGTAAAAAAAGTGAAGATAATATAGCTGATCTATCATTACAAAATTAAATCACCTTTAGAAAAATAAAAACAAAATATAGATATTAGTAATGATGCAACATGACCATACATAATTTTTCTTTTTCTCATGTGTTCAATATCATCTTGAAAACAGATATTTTTACACCATGATGTGACATAAAATTTTAGCTTTTAGAGTCATTATCTTTCTGAAGCACCTTTTCAATTCACTCTCTCCAAGATTTCTCCTCAAATGATGATTTTTAGCAGTTTTCCTTTTTGAGGGAAAGGACTGCAATTCTGCAGCTGAATTTTGTTCAGAATTTTCATGAACTAAAATGAGTAATATATCAAGAGATTATATTTAACTATACTAAATACTTTAATACAAGAAATGCTCTATTCAAGTTACATAAATTTAAAACCATATAATAAAAAAAGTCTCATACAGCTTACATTTGCCCTGGTCATATTATGAAATTACTGCTCAATGAAAACAGAAGAGCAGACACCTCTAACAATATTATTGCTGAAACTTCAGGTTGATTAAGATGTAGCTTCATTTAGAAGTTAATGGATTTCCTTCTTATTGTCATGCTGGTTTCATGAATTTAGCTAAGAGCACCTAGGGAAAATAAAGCGTCTCAGTTTCATAAGTTTTTACTTTACGGTTATTCCGTGGGGTATTCAAAATCACTGGCCTCATCTGTAAAAACACTGGTGAAATTAGTAATCTATTTCAAATTTGTGACAGTAATTTTTGCAGAGCAGTTAATTGCAGTGTTCATAAGCTTTTTTGTTCCTTTCATTCTCTGTAAACTAGAACTGTGAGCTATCTCAGTCCATTTTTAGAGGACTAAAATTGTGCAAAATTTCACATAAACAATCTGGTCCTCAGTGTGCAATCAGAAGAACCATTCTACACCCATAACAGAAATTTAACACCAACATCTTTCTGATATGAAAGGTATTATCAATAATTCACTTTTTTGTTAACTTTTTTGTTGCTTTTGCTACAGACAATCCTTAGATGTATGGTATCTACAACATCAAAGAAGAAGAAGATGATTATTTATTCACTCTTGGAACCTGATGATATTGTCTGTGTTGTTTTCCTGCTGCTATGCAAAATATGTACACATAACAGAAAACTGTTGCTTTATAAAGAAAATAAAGAGATTGTGTCCTTTCAATCAATTCACTTTTTATTAACTATTCTTTTCAAATCAGCATGCTGAATACATAGAATTTTCCTTTAAAGTCTTTATTAATCAATATCAAAGAGGGCAAAGGAAAATGTAATTAAATACGATTGAACTTTGACATTACAGTTTAGTAATTACTGTAGGTGGTGAGCTATCATAGGTGGAAAGCAACTGCAATCTGCCTTTACAAAGATTTCAGATTTCTGAAGTAGTGTAACTACAACATTTAAAAAATTTCTGACAAAAAGATGCTTTCATTTCCTAGTAAAATATAGAGGAATAAATCAGCAGAAATCACTTTCATAAAGAATACATTACATATTCACAGCAAATGACTACCAATTTGACTTTTAATGCTAACTCTCAATTAAAATAATTAACACAATGTAAGTTCTTTCTATTCGTAGTATTCTATTTCCTGCTATCAAATGCATTCATTAAGCATTTTCACTGGGAAAAAAAAAATACATCCCTATTATTGCCAGATTGACTCCTTGGTGTACCTACAGCTAAAAAAATGCAAAAGTGCACCCCACATTTTCTGCATATACTATATTTTCAAGACATGAAGTCTGGAACTGCTTAGCTTCACTGGGAACTGAAAAAAATAGCCAAATGAAGCAAACTAAACAAATGAACAAAAAAACAAACAAAACCCCACAAACAAACAAAAACACACACACACAAAAACAAAAGAAAACAAAAAAACCCCACAACAATCCACAGAAAACTTTCTAAGAAATTATGTGCTTACCTTCTTCTTTAGATCATACTGAATCTTTTTGGCAATTATTCCATAAGTATCTTAACAATATGTATCATATTCTGATTGCTCATGTTTTTTTACATATCCAGTTATTTAACACAGTTCCTAATATCAGTCACTCTGTATTTCAGGTTTGCTTTTTTGCTCTTTTATTGGGATACACAGGACAGAGAATATCGTGGATTTAATTAGCATATTAGTCTGATAACCAGGATGCCTTGGCAAAAGCAAACAGCTTTGAAGGTTTCAGGTTGAGTGGATCAAGACTGGCATCAGGAAAAGAAGACTGAATCAACCCTCTGCAAGCAAGAGATGTTTGTAAAATGCATGAGTTTGTCTGTATGATGTTTAACATAATGATTGTAGTAAAAGATTACTAAACCTGGAATACTATATAAGCATTTGGAAATCCCAGTAAAATTGACTTCTGATCACCGAATCAGTCTTCCCGTTTCCCTATAATAGCCAATAATTGGTACCCTCTACAAGGACCGGCTAGGTGACGACAATTGGCAACGCCCCTGGAACCGATCATGGCTGTGAAAGAACCGCATTGGGCCCACAGCACCTGGATGTGCGGAAGTGACAGGTGAGCCAGGGGATCTCAAAGGAATGGGACAGGATGTGTCCAACAAGAGGGACGTCTATAAAACCATGCTGGGCCTCCTGAGCAAGCATGGATCTCCCATCCTAAAGCAGGACCTTAAGTCACTCCTACGATGGGTGTCAGGTATGTTTCCCGATACCAACCCTGCTTCTATTTTTACTCTCCACTACTGGGACAAGGTCGGCATTAAACTCTTTGCCCTCACCACACTGACTGGTCATGAGCCAGGGCTATGAATGCTTCCTGCTTAGAGAGCTGTAATGGATGCAATAAAAAAGGAGGGGGTGAGCGGGGACCCCTGTGAGGCAGCTGCCGAGACGGCCCCGGCCGTGATGCCGGATCAAAACCTGCCCAGGTCCCGCTCCCCACGCCCCGCCTGCAGCCGCTCCCTGTCGAACGCCAGGGATTCGGCCCAGACACCACCTACAGCCCTGCTGCTGTCGCGACCCCAGAGCTGCTGAACGCTTATTGCTTATGCGGACACTGACTGTGAAAAGGAGCCAGAGACTTTCGACCCCGGCTCCAAAAAAGATCCGGACTTATTCCCTTCGGATACGCATGACTTTGATACTGCAGCAGAAATCTTTGCAGCTCCTGTGCAACTCAGCAGATCTAGATGCTAAGCCTAACCTATTCCCCCCTACACAAAAACGAACTGCATAAAGTTAACTGCAAAAAGTTTCACAAGAATGGCCAGTCTTTACAGGGAAACTCATCTCAGGATGCCAGAAGAAAATGCATATAGTTACAAATGCCAATGCCTCAGGGCGGAGAGCAACAAACCTCAGCCCTGCTGTGACAAGCAGCCTTCACAGGAATTGTCACTGACCTAAGTGCAGCCACCCCAGGCAGTGCAGGACTAGACATATCAACCAA
>VXBU01018442.1:0-10310 GCA_013400315.1 Bombycilla garrulus | reverse complement strand
TGGCACTGCAGAATCTGGGGATGATGGCACTGCCAGGCTCTGGGGATGGTGGCACTACAGAATCTGGGGACAGTAGCACTGCCAGGCTCTGGGGATGGTGGCACTGCCAGGCTCTGGGGACAGTGGCACTGCCAGGGTGTGACCCAGCCCTTCCCTTGCAGTCGGGGCTCCCTTTGGGAGCGTCATGTACGAATTTGTGGGGAAAGCGTCACCGTTCCTGGTCCTGGCCTTCCTCGCCCTGCTGGACGGAGGTGAGAAAACCAAGGCTTGAACCCTACAAAAAAACCTAAACTGATTGAAATCTGGATGTTTGAGGGGAGGAAGAGGCACATCCACACCAGCACCGCTTATTCCATCTCATTTTTGCCATCTCCAGATGACTGACACAGCAGCAGAGCAGGAATTAATCCCTCATTAGTTAATAACCCCTGATTGCTGTAAGGCTCGAGCAGCACATTCAGCAAAGCTCTTTGAACAGTGAATTCTTTGCCAAGACACCCCTGTCTGCAGCCCCTCGGTGAAATCAGGCTTTGCTGCAGAAACCTCCTTCTTGCTCCCACGGGAGCTTTCCCCAAGCACCGGCGAAGTTCCAGCCAGCAGGAGCTGCGTTTAATTAGCGTGGAGCTAATTAAATTACAGCCCCAGCCCCCTTGTAAAGCAAGATATCCCTAATGAAGCGTGAAAGAAAAAGAAACACGAGCCTCGTGTTTTGAATTTCCTGCTTTCATCTTCTCTTTTCCCGTCCCGTTCCCTGCAGAGGCAGCTCCCCAGCGGCACCTCCAGGGGGGAATTTGTACTTTTGACTCTTGGGGAGTTGATAAAACCTTTGACAAAACTTTTCCAAACCTCTCCGAGAAGTTTGGCTGCTCCCTCCTGCCCGGGGTTGTGGGCTGGGCTGGGGAAGGACAAGGGGGAAAGGGGAAAACATCGAAGAGTTGAGAATCCTGAGCAGAATCCTCTCTTTTCCTGCTGGAATTTGGCGGGGGGGAGGATGTGGAATTTTAATTCTGGCTAATCTGGAGAGCAAAATGAGATTTGTATTTTTTTCCATAATCCCGGCCTCTCTGTGGGGCTGAGTTCCCAGTTTTTTCAGGGAAAATAATTTGCAAAATTGCAGAGGGAGGAAAGGAAAGGAAAGGAAAGGAAAGGAAAGGAAAGGAAAGGAAAGGAAAGGAAAGGAAAGGAAAGGAAAGGAAAGGAAAGGTCCACAGCACTGTTGTGTCCCCANTCAGAGGGAGGAAAGGAAAGGAAAGGAAAGGAAAGGAAAGGAAAGGAAAGGAAAGGAAAGGAAAGGAAAGGAAAGGAAAGGAAAGGAAAGGAAAGGAAAGGAAAGGAAAGGAAAGATCCACAGCACTGTTGTGTCCCCAGCTCTGCAGCTGTGCATCCTGCAGCCCGCCCGGATCTCCCCGGAGGTGAGCACGGCCTGGCTGAGGGAGGTGGGCACTGCCCGGGGCTGGGGGCTGTGCCAGGGCCAGCTGAGGGCACACACAGCCCCCAGCCCTGCTCACCCCCTCACAGAGCACCAAAGCCACCCCGCTGTCCACGCTGCTGCGAGACCCCTACATCCTGGTGGCTGCAGGTAAAGGCAGACCCTTAAATTTGTTAAAATTCCCTCTCGCCTTCTTGCAGAAAGGGCTAAACCGGGATTTTTCTCTCTTTTCTCCCTTTTCCAGGAGCCCTGTGCTTCTCCAATATGGGAGTGGCCATGCTGGAGCCCACGCTGCCCATCTGGATGCTGCAGACCATGTGCTCCCCGCAGTGGCAGCTCGGTGAGTCCCGTGCCCTTCTCCCCTTTCCCAGGAGCTTCAGGGAGTTCAGGATCCCCAAAAATCCCTCCAGGACCCGCTGGCTCTGAAGCCAGTGAGGTGGCACTGATAAATTCCATCATATTATGGCAGTCAAGGATTCAGGCCCGCTATAATTTATTTAACTCTAAATGTTCTCCTAGCAGAGATGTTTCAATTATTTTCAATTCTGGAGGGAGATGCAATGTCGCCATTCTGAGCAGAGACACCAGGGAATGATGATGCCCGTTTCCAAATATCACAGGGATGTGGCTCATTTTTAAAATTCCCTTTTAGGACAATGGCTTGCAAACCACAGAAAATCTCTTGTACCTGTGGAAAGCTGCAGCTCCACACTGAGGTTATTCTCTTTAAAAAGCAGATTTCTCCCATTTATTGGAAGATAAATTTAGGACTGATCCCAGCCTTGTGGCCAGAGCCACGTCCAGGAGTTCCTCGGACATTTCCAGGGACTGAAATCTGGCCCTGCCCGTGTTGCTGCCAGATTCACAGCTACATAATTACAACTCCAATAATTCAGGCTTGTGCATCGAGGAAAAGAGATTATTTTGAGCAGAGCTGAACACCTTTGTAGGGAACATCAATAGGTAAAACCACATCGGTCAAATAAAGACAAACAGGGACTGATTGGTGGAAGAAAGGAAACAATCCTCTGAAAGTGAAACAGCTCGCACAGAACTGAACACAAACCACAGGTGCACATCTGTGTTTTCATTCCTGACATTCTGCTCTCCCAGAACAGCAGGAGAGCTGATTTCTTCTCCTGAGCCCTCTGCAACTTCCCAAGCTGAGCCTGGAAAGAATTGCAGGTTTCTCAGGCTGTGTGCGACCACATGTCCAGGCCCTGCAGGGAGGAATTGAATCATCTTTTACATCTCTCCAAAAAACCAGAAGGAAACATCTGCCCTGCTGGGCACAGCTCCAATTCCAGCTGGAAATGTCCTCAGCGGTGACTGCTGTGCTGTGTTATTGATAAAATTGTGGGAAATTTGCTGTTGAGCGGGGCAGGAGGCTCGGGGCGCCCCAGGAGCTCGATTTGTGCAGGGCAGAGATGGGGATCGTGCTGGGCTGGAGCTGAGGAGCCAGATGGGCTCTGCTGAGGCTGCTCCCGGTGAGATGAGGTCGGTGCCAGCGGCCCGGGCAGGGCAGGACGGGCTGTGCCGATTGCCAGCTGGCCGGGAAATGCGATGTGCAGATAACACGATGTGCTCCGCGCTGCAGAAACAGCCGGGAGCCGTGATAAAAGCAGGAATCACCCGGGGGTGCTGCACTCACATCCCAAATTGGATTGCAGGGAGCTGGAATTGCTCCTGATCGAGTTATCCTCAGCGCAGGCGGGCACTAAAAGCTTCTCTGGAGTGAGGGGAAAGCGGCACGCAGGGGTCCTGGCAGGGAAAAAGGGACTGAAGGCAGGGGAAAAGCACTCAGGGCTCCTCTGCCACCACTGGAGGAGCTTTGGGGTGGCTTAACAAATGAAAATCCCAAATATATTCCCCTAAGATGTTCAGGTACCTGAGATCTGAGAGTTTGGGATTCACGTACCTGAGATTTGAGAGCAGTTTGGGATTCAGGTACCTGAGATTTGAGAGCAGTTTGAGATTCAGGTACGTGAGATCTGAGAGCAGTTTGGGATTCAGGTATCTGAACTTTGAGGTGACTTCACAGAAGAAAAGAACAAATATATTTCCTGAGATGTTCAGGTACCTGAGATCTGAAAGCAGTTTGGGATTCAGGTACCTGAGATTTGAGAGTTTGGGACTCAGGTACCTGAGATTTGAGGTGATTTCACAGAAGAAAATCCCAAATACATTCCCTGAGATGTTCAGGTACCTGGAATTTCAGAGCAGTTTGGGATTCAGGTATCTGAGATTTTAAAGCAGTTTGAGACTCAGGTATCCAAGCTTAGAGATGGCTTCACAGAAGAAAAGAACAAATATATTTCCTGAGATGTTCAGGTATCTGAGATTTTAAAGCAGTTTGAGACTCAGGTATCCAAGCTTAGAGATGGCTTCACAGAAGAAAATCCCAAATACATTCCCTGAGATGTTCAGCTACCTGAGATTTTAAAGAAGTTTGGGATTCAGAGGTCTGAGATTTGAGAGTTTCGGATTTAGGTACCTGAGATTTGAGGTGATTTCACAGAAGAAAATTTCAAATTTATTCCCTGAGATGTTCAGCTACCTGAGTTTGGGATTCAGGTATCTCAGATCTGAGGTGACTTTAGAGAAGAAAATCCCAAATATATCCCCTAAGATATTCAGGTACCTGAGATTTGAGGTGAATTCACAGAAGAAAATCCCAAATATATTGCCATAGATGTTCAGGAATCTGAGATCTGAGAGCAGTTTGGGATTCAGGTATCTGAACTTTGAGGTGACTTCACAGAAGAAAATAACAAATATATTCCCTGTGATGTTCAGGTACCTGAAATTTCAGAGCAGTTTGGGATTCACCAACCCACTCCTCTCACAAGCTGTTCTAAACTCAAGGGTTTTCTTCATTTTGTCCATTTCTCCCATAATTCTGGGGAAAATAACCCAGCAGAGCCTGGGCTGAGCCTGCAGGATTGACCACGTTCTGTAGCTGTTAGAAGAGAGGAAATGAAACACAAATCAGCGTGTTCCAATAAGGAAGCTGTCCCAGGGAAACGGGGCTGATCACTTTTATTTATTGCCAGCAGGAGAGGATATGAAAAATAAACAACTGCTAAAGCAGCGGGGAGAGCAAATATTTAATTGTGAGCTACATAATAATGCCCGAGCTTTTTACTGAAACAGTTTTATTCCTCTTTATTTAGTGAGGGAAAAGGTGGAAGAGGGAGAAACAGATGTTCACGTGCCTGGCCTGGCTCATTTCATTCTCCAAATGAAGCAGTTGGGGAGTGAAAAATCTGTGCAAATCTGTATTTTCTTGTGCAAATCTGCATTTTCTTGTGGAAATCTGCATTTACTTGTGCAAATGTGCATTTTCTTGTGCAAATCTGTATTTTCAATCAGTATTTTCTTGTGCAAATCTGCATTTACTTGTGCAAATCTGTATTTTCTAGTGCAAATCTGCATTTACTTGTACAAATCCGTATCTTCTTGTGCAAATCTGCATTTTCTTGTGCAAATCTGCATTTACTTGTGCAAATCTGCATTTTCTTGTGCAAATCTGTATTTTCTTGTGCAAATCTGTATTTTCTTGTGGAAATCTGCATTTACTTGTGCAAATCTGTATTTTCTTGTGCAAATGTGCATTTACTTGTGCAAATCTGTATTTTTTTGTGCAAATCTGTATTTTCAATCTTCATTTTCTTGTGCAAATCTGCATTTTCTTGTACAAATCTGCATTTTCTTGTGCAAATCTGCATTTTCTCAGCCACAGGACACTTTTTAATCCTTTCTGTCTCCCAGGGATGGCGTTCCTGCCCGCCAGCATCTCCTACCTCATTGGCACCAACCTCTTTGGGATCCTGGCTAACAGGATGGGCAGGTAGGTGGGATATTCAAGATTTTGGCTCAGCCCAGCCCAAATTTCAGCGTGTTCTGCTCGAGCCTGAGAACTCCTGCCCTGTGCTCCCGTTGCAGGTGGCTGTGCTCCATGATTGGAATGGCCGTGGTGGGAATCAGCCTCCTCTGTGTGAGTAACTCAGGACAAGCTGAGCTGTGAGCAGGGATTTTCACGCTCCTGGCACAGCAATTGCACCTCTGGGTGGGCTTTACACATCTGGGAAAGGTCTCCAGATCTCAAGGCTGAGAGATTTGGGATTGTTCAGCCTGGAAAAGGCTGAGGAGTGACTGAATTGTGGTTTCTCTGAAGGGAGCCTGCAGGGAAGCTGGGGAGAGAGGATTTGCAGGGGATGGAGGGAAATGGCTTCAAAGTGACACAGGGCAGGGTTAGGTGGGATATTGGGAAGAAATTCCTCCCCGTGAGGGTGGGGAGGGGCTGGGATGGAATTCCCAGAGGAGCTGTGGATCCCTGGCAGTGCCCAAGACCAGGCTGGGATGGCGGAAAGCGTCCGTGCCCTGGCAGGGCTTGGGACAGAAAGAGCTTTTTTTTCCCCTTTCCTCCACCCCATTCCCTGATTCCATTCCCCGTGTCCCACCTCCCCCAGCTCTCCTGGCCTCACCCCTCCTCTCTCTCCTCTCCAGGTCCCTCTGGCCACCAACATTTACGGGCTGATCGGCCCCAACGCCGGCCTGGGCTTCGCCATAGGTAATCTGGGGGTTCTGCAGCTGCTCCCGGGCAGCTCCCCCGGGGCAGAGGGGACTGAGGAGCCCCTCGTGCCCCGGGCAGGAATGGTGGACTCCTCCATGATGCCAATCATGGGCTACCTGGTGGATCTGCGCCACACCTCGTCCTACGGCACCGTGTACGCCATCGCCGACGTGGCCTTCTGCGTGGGCTTTGCCGTCGGTACGAGCGTTTCGCTGGCGCTGCAGCTGCCCGGGGGGATCTCCCTGGGGTTTTGTGCCTGTCGGATGTTGGAATTTGCAGGTCCCTCCACGGGCGGGGCGATTGTGAGAGCACTGGGCTTCCCCTGGCTGATGGTGATCGTTGGGGCGCTGAACGTGGCGTACGCGCCGCTCTGCTGGCTCCTGCGCAGCCCCCCGGCCGCCGACGAGAGCGTGGTCAGTGTGGGATGCTTTCCTGGAGCTTCACGTCCCAAGGATTTGAGGGAATTAAGGATAAATTGGCCAAGGGGTTGCATCTTTGCTGTTGGGCTCGATGGCGCCCTGAAAAATGGAGCAAAAAAACTGATAAAAGCAGGGAAATTTAGAGAGTTCTTCCCTGCACTCACAGCTTGTGTTCCCCTGGGGGAAAGTCTGCTTTTGCTTTTTCCCGGGGTGATAATGCTCCTGATAACTGTTCCAATGAATTGTTATTTTTATTAAAGCACGATTTCTGCTCTGCTTCACCCAGGCCATCCTGAGCCAGGAGTGCCCCATGCAACCCAAAAGCTACACCCTGAAGGAAGCCCAGCAGGAATTCCCCCTCATGGAGGAGGCAGAAAACATGGAATAGCCAGGGCAAGGAGCTCATTCCTGGCCTTGGAGTGAATATTCTGGTTATACAACGTGGATGTGTGAGCAGACGTGGCCAACTCAGCCTCATGGACGCTGAATTTCCAATCTCTTCTCCGACCACCAGGATTTGGAGGCTTCATTAATTTAGTGAAGCTGCTGTGGGACTTAACCATGGAATCAGCTGCCAGTGAAGCTGTCACTCTGAGAACACTAAAAAAATGTTCATTTGTGTTTTGGTATAGTCTGATGTATTGTGCTGTGTCTGTGCTACTCAGAGCTGCTCATGTGTCCTTCCCAACATACATTAAATTGATTGATTCATCTGAAGAACTCTAAAGAAACTTGAGGTGGGAATAAGGTTTAGACTCGGCCAACAGAGCCACTTAGATCACTATTTAATCATTACATTCAATCAGATCAGTGCGATTACGATTATAGATCACTGTATTTAATGTCAGGCGCTGCAGCCGGTGGATCTCGGAAGCTCTGAGGGAAGAGTTTGGCAGAGAATCTGCATTTTCTCCCACTCCTCCAGAGCGCAGAATTAACCAGCCCCAACCTCGGGAACCTTCAGTGCAAAGGTTTCTTTAACCTCTGCCCTGAGGGAGCGCGGCACGGCCGCCATGACGGCGACGCCCGCCCTTTTCCCCGCCCTTTCCTCGCCCTTTTCCCCGCCCTTTCCCCCCCNCCTTTTTCCCGTCTTTTCCCCGCCCTTTCCCCGCCCTTTTCCCGCCTTTTCCCGCCCTTTTCCCGCCCTTTTCCCGCCATTTTCCCCGCCCTCAGCGCCGCCGCTCTCGCGAGATTTCGCTGGCCCGGCCCCTTCCTGTAATGGCGGCGCCCTAGACCGCGCGGCGGGGATCTCCTCACCGTCAGTGCCCGCTGTCCCCGCCACTGTCACCTCTGTCACCGCCGCCACCTCTGTCACCGCCACCATGCATTCCGACGATGTGAGTCCCACCGTTCTTGCGGGCCGGCGTCCAGCTCCCTCCGCGCCGGGCCCGGCCGTGCTCCCGTCCCGCATGGCCGCGGGTGCCGCGTTCCCAGCGCGGCTGAGGGCGGCAGGAGGGCCGGGGGGCGAGAACGGGGATTCGGCAGCAGCAGATGTGTTGTACCTGCGCTTTTTGGGGCAGAAAACCCCGATGTGTGTGGGGGTGGCCCCCTCAGAGCGGCGCGGGAGCCGGAGGGGACGCGGGGCGGGTGAGGGGTGTCGCGGTGTGGCGCCCGCCGTGTGTCACCCGCTGTCTGTCCCCGCAGGTCGTGTGGAGTATGCTGGGGAACAGGCAGTTCTGCTCCTACAAGATGACGTGAGTTTGGGGGTTCGGGCTGGGCTGAGCCCGGGGGGCTCTGGGGGATCCAGGAGGGAAAGGAAGAGGAGGGACACGCTGCCTTGTTTGGGAAATCACCCCCGGAACCACCTCAAAATTACCACCAAAATCACATGAATTTACCACAAAAATTTGCTTGCAGCACCTGCAATCAACTCCCAAAACCACCCTAAAAATCACCTCCAAATCACCCAAAAAAACCGGCTTTGGCATGCCAACCCTTCCCTAAAAATCACCTCACATACCCCCTAAATCACCACCAAAATCGGCTTTGGCACCCCCAGAAAAACCCCAAATCAACCCAAATACCTCCAAAGTTACTCCAAAAATCACTTACAAATCACCCTGTAATAACCAAAACCCCCCAAAAATCAACTTTAGCACCCCCAAAAAGCTCCAAAATCATCCTCAAACACTCCAAAATCACCCCAAAAATCATTTACAAGTAATCCTATAACAACCAAGATAACCTTAAAACCACCCCAAAATCACTCCAAAAATCACTTACAAATCACCCTGTAATAACCAAAACCCCCCAAAAATCAACTTTAGCACCCCCAAAAATCCCCAAAATCATCCTCAAATGCTCCAAAATCACTCCAAAAATCACTTACAAATCACCCTGTAATAACCAAAACCCCCCAAAAATCAACTTTAGCACCCCCAAAAATCCCCAAAATCATCCTCAAATGCTCCAAAATCACTCCAAAAATCACTTACAAATCACCCTGTAATAACCAAAACCCCCCAAAAATCAACTTTAGCACCCCCAAAAATCCCCAAAATCATCCTCAAATGCTCCAAAATCACTCCAAAAATCACTTACAAATCACCCTGTAATAACCAAAACCCCCCAAAAATCAACTTTAGCACCCCAAAAAAGCTCCAAAATCATCCTCAAACACTCCAAAATCACCCCAAAAATCATTTACAAGTAATCCTATAACAACCAAGATAACCTTAAAACCACCCCAAAATCACTCCAAAAATCACTTACAAATCACCCTGTAATAACCAAAATCATCCCAAAAAGACTCCCAAAATCACCAGAAATAACCCAAAATTGGCTTCAGTACCTGAAAAAATCACCCCAAAATCACTCCAAAAATCACTTACAAGTCACCCTATAATAACAATCAAGATAACCTTAAAACCACCCCAAAATCATCCAAAAATCACTTACGAATCACCCTGTAAATACAGCCAAAATCATCCCAAAACCTTCCAAAATCACCCCAAAAATGCTTTACAAGTCACCCTATAATAACAATAAAGATAACCTTAAAACCACCCCAAAATCACCCAAAAATCACGTACAAATCACCGTGTAATAACCAAAACCCCCTAAAAATCAACTTTAGCGCCGCCAAAAATCCCCAACCTCACCCCAAAACCCCTCAGCTACCCTGCAAACCCTTTGGCCTCACCTCTGTACCCACAACCAGTGTGAGCAGGGGGATTTTCCTGCCTTTCCCTTGTGAATTTTCCTATTTTTTTGCAGCACCAAGACCCAGAATTTCTGTCGGAACGAGTTCAACCTGACGGGGCTGTGCAACCGCTCCTCCTGCCCGCTGGCCAACAGCCAGTACGCCACGGTCCGGGAGGAGAAAGGTGCCAGCAGGGCCAGGGAGGGGGGAATTCCTCAGGGGAAAGGTGCCCAGCGTGGAAAAAACTGCCCAGATCTCTGGGATTTGTCAGGAAAATGAAGCCACAAACACCAGAGGTTTGTGGCCAGAAAGGAGACAGAGGAATCTTTTTGCTTTGTTCAAATAAAGGGAGAGGCCGTGGGGTCTCTCCAGTTTTTATCTCAGTTTCCTTCTCTCTGTCCCCATTGCTGAGGGACTTGAGAGGTGCAGACTTCCCAGAACGCCTGATCCCTGAGATTCCCCCCCTCCCCTTTAATTTTTAATTCTCATGGAATTTATGTTTTTTTTCCCCATTGTTTCTTTCACCTTTCAGTATCCACTTTCATCCTGGATGGATCCATGCCCGGATGTGGCACTCGGTGCTCTGGGCTGGGGGTCAAGGGTTGGGTTTGATCTTGGAAGTCTTTTCCACCCTGGAAGGTTCTGGGATGCAGCAGGGGGTGGATGGCAGTGCCTGAGGGGGCAGCACAGTTCTGGGGAGGGGCTCAGGGGGTTTGTTCCTTGTTTGCTGTTATCCATACATGG
>VXBU01018441.1:5554-19562 GCA_013400315.1 Bombycilla garrulus | reverse complement strand
GGTCCCGCCGCGATCCGCTCTGCCTCGGCGGGATCGGGGAGCGCCGTGGAGTTTCCTTGGCTCCCCTTCCCTCTCCCGCACCCCTCCGAACGGGACGGGCGGCCCGGATTGCGGACGAGGGGGTCGCGCCCGCTCCGTGGGGTTTGAAATTCCTGCCCCGTCGGGCCGAACAAAGAGCGGGGTAGCGTCCGGACCCCTCCCCTACAACCTCCCACGCCGCGGGCCCTCACCCGCGGAGCGGACCCCGTTCCCATCCCTTGCCTGGGTCTCCCCTCCATTGCCCGCGGCCGGCCGAGCGGGCGGGAGGGCGCGCATCATGTGGATCCAGGTCCGCACCATCGACGGCACGGAGACCCAGACCATCGACGACCTGAGCCGCCTCACCAAGATCGAGTGCCTGCGGGAGAAGATCGAGGAGACCTTTCGCGTGAGCCCCGACCGCCAGCGGCTCTTCTACCGGGGCAAGCAGGTGAGAAGGCAACTCCCCTATTCAGGCGGACCCCCGGGGGTCTCCCCTAATCCAGGGCCCGGCTCTTTGTGCGGCTCAGGGGTCCTCGTCTCCACCCATGTGCCATTCCGTAAGCTCCCGCTTTTGTTTACTCCTGAGTCTGGGGGGAAGGGCAGAGAGGAGGGAGCTCGCCCTGACAGAATGCTCTGGGACCCTCGTTTTCCCCGATGAAATAAAACCCGCAGGGGGGTAAAACCTTTCACCTCACTCTGGGTCCTGGTGAGACCCCTTTGTGTGTTTGTTTTCCCACCTGAGCGGCGGGAGGCTCCTCCCTCGGCTCCCGCCTTCATCCTGCCCAAGTGACAGGGTAGCCGGAGGGATGCTGGGGAAGGAGCTACCCCGCTGTCCTCCGCCCCGCCGGAGCCCGGCCGGGCAGGGCGGGAAGCCGGCTGACCGCGACCTGTTTCCAGGGAAAGTGCCGACCCGGGTCCGCACGTGGCGGGGCGGGGAGAGACGGCGGCGTGGGGTTAATTGGCGCGGGCAGAAGTTGTGATGCGACGCTGTCCTCGACTTGTGAGTCCCGGCGTGTCCCGGGCGGGATAAGGGCTACTGCTGGCAGTCCAGCGGGGCGCTTCATCCCCACCGGGGGAAGCCGCTGTGGTAGGGGTGACTGGCCGGACGTGTTCCATGAAGTGGTACCTCCCCTCCCCTCCCCTGGGGTGATGGAAAGATTTTGTTCCGAATAGGTCGCCTCAGGCTGTAATTTCGCTGATGGGTGTAACCTTTGAAGCCGCGTTACGTAAACTACGAGGTGTGCGCAGTGCTCGAGTAGTGAAAGTGAAGCATAGCTATTACCTGACGCGAAAGGCGCCGAATGTGTGATACATTTCAGGGAAAGTGACTCCGAAGATGCATCTTCTTACAGCAGATGAGTGTTGAAGTGTTCACCTAAGCTGAGCAATTCGGAGGAGATTTCTGCCTCAAAAGAGAAAAAGAAAAGACATGGAAAAAACCTTAAAAAATAGAAATAAACTTTTAAGCAGGAGGCAAACATTAGTGGCTAGGTGCTAAGCCTAGATTTTGAACCAACAGCAAATGACTAGATTTTTGTATTCTACAGATTACTGACAGTGAGCACTCGTGAGAACTGGTCTCTAAAGAACATTGTGTACAAATTCGTGTTTTTCTGAAGGGGCCAAATCAAGGAACATGAGTCTTGGAGTTGTGTAACCTGCTTAGCTTTGTTCTGTGCTAGCACAGTTCTTTGGGTATGGATGTTTATGTGGGACAAACCTGATGATTTCATGCCAAATTCTTTATCTGAGAAGCAGAGAAGATGAGCCTGTAACGAGTTGTGCTTTTCTGTGTAATCTGATTGTGGCCAGACCAATTAGTGTGAACATTTTCGTTAACAGATGTCCTGCTTGAGAAAATGGGATAGTGAAATATTATAGCTGAAGTTCCCTACATGAACAGCGTTTGTTTGGTATTTAGTATATCCAGTTTAGGACACAGTTGGGATCATGCTCAGTGAAGAGTTAGGGAATTGGTTTTTATAGTTTCACTCCCCATAAATGTTAATTTTCTTGTAATTACCATAGTTCTGAAGTTATCTTCTTGGTTATGGGTCACTTTTCTGTTTCCATGGTGCTCATAAGAAAAAAAGGTCAGAAGGGTTGCTGTTGCACAAGTAAAACTTGTGTGTTGAGAATACGAAACTAAATAACTTAATTCTTTTAGGGCTGTGATAAAATAAAATATTTATTTTAATAGTAAGAATAGAAAAGGTCACTTTAGTTAAATGTGATATGAACAGAAAGCAGTATACTGAGGTGAAAACTTAACCCCTGAAGACTGATGTATGTGTTGTAAAAAATGCTATCTAGTCCTTTTCTTATTTTATCTGGTTTGCACTCAGTATGGTTAAATCTACACAGTCTGCCAGTAGAACCATGATCCTGCTAGTGAATACTGCTTACTGTAGTCTCTCTGGGAGCTTCTACAAATCCTTGGATCTTGCAAATGGCAGGAAGCCTGGCTAAATAATGTCCTCCTAAAAATGGGAGGTATATGACGTTATAAGGATGTTATAACCTAAGTGAGTCATTGTTTATGGGCTGAATTTCAACAGCATCATGTTCTTAGCTTGCAGTAGAGAGCAATTTCAACTAGGGATTTTGAGTGGAGTCTGTGTCCAGTTAATATAGTTAATGTGCTATACTGTAGTTTGCGGTTGTTTGATCTTCTAAGACATGCAAGAACTTAAGCTGTCAATACTTCTCATGGCTTTTTTTTTAAAGGGTTAGAATACCCTAGAACTACTGGAGGAAACCTAGTGTTGTCATTAATGTAGTACTTTGTTGTGTGGAAGTTTTCTTCCTTGTAAGTGCCAGGAATAGCACTACTTTGTTGAATAGATTGGCATCTTTCCTTTTACTTCCAGAAGGACCTACCATTCACAGGTGACACTGAAGACTGACGAGATAGTATTACTCTGTAACATGTATAGGACATCCTGTGCTCTGGGGCTCCACATTTCTGCAGAGCTGAATGACTCTACTAGCTACAGAAGTCAAGGCATATTCTAGTTTGAANTTTTTTTTTTATTGTTCTTAACTCTGCAGGCAGCCAGAGAAGTTTATTGAACATAGAAACCTGCAGTGATGTCTCTTGTTTTTCCTCTTTTCCTCTTGAAGATGGTGGATCATTATCTGGCAGGATTTTCCTATAAGGCCACAAATATTTCCATATGCTGGAATAAAACATATTTTAACCTTGCCCCTCTCCAGATTATTCACACCTAATATTTTTCTGTGATATGTGTTAACTCTGAGTAAACCCATTCTTAGAGAAATTCAGAAAAGCAAGACGACAATCTGATTTCCCACAGCATATTCTCTCTCTTAATTGGAAAGCATGTGAGGCTGTTCTTGAGAATAGGAATTCTCAGCTTATTCATGAAAGTGAAGGGAGACATCTTGGCATTTTGACCTACCAGACCTACAGATTTTCTGTAGAACCAAGTTACAGTCATTGTGGGACTTCTGGTTTCCTTAGTTAGTTATAATGCTGGAAAAATAGAGCAGTAAAAATACATGGAAGTTTGAATTTGAAAATATACCAGAGAGTTTAAGGTTTTCTGTAAGACTGTAAGAGTATTGATACCTACTTATGTTTTGCATATAACAAAACATGCACACTCTTGTATTTCAGCAATATCTACTGTTTGTGGAAGATAAGAAGTAATGTCTTTTGTTGGCTTCTCTCATCATCCCATCCCACCCTGCTGGAATTTGAATTAGGTGAAAATTTGTAAACTGACTGCTGTTACAAAAACCCTATTATCTCAGTAGCTTTTATAGTGCTTGTCAAAGTAGGGGGAAAAAGACATTGGAGCCCAAAGGTTTCTTTGCCAGTATATGTAGGAGTCAGTGACTGAAAGGACTTTTGAAGTCATTAATCTTGTTGGTGAGGAAACCACTCCTAACTTGTTTCATGGGAGACTGAAGTCAGCAGGAGGAGGTGAGAATATTGAAGCTATTTATTTACTTGAAGTGAAAATTGCTGCAAATCAGACCTACTTCACTAGAAGAAATTCAGCTCTGCTTTTGTGCACAAAGAAGTATGGTAGTATGTGTTGTGTTACTTAACTGTGCAAGTTGAATAGTTAAGGTCTGGTTTGTCAGACCCATGCTGTAATGTCCAAGTATTTAGAGGTTGTTTTTTTTTTAATGTAAAATTAACTGAAACAATAGAGGGGTAACAGGAGTGGAGGAGCTTTGGCTTTGCATGAGAACATGTTTGTGGTAATGTAGCTTTAGTAAAAGCACACAGTTAAAAATCTGGCAATAAGGCATGCCTTTATTATTAACGAGACCTCTAGCTTCTAGACTACCTGGGCTGGCACATGAGTAGTGGGTGGAATCTCATGTGAGTTTAAACGTCCAAACTTCAGGATTTTATACTGTATATTTAAATCCTTTTTAATACTTACAACTTGGGTGAATTTCCCAAAGGCTATAAAAGCAATACTTGTGAAGTCTTTCCCTCAGGAATGGGAGTGCTAAGCCGATTCATAGAACAATTGAGTTTCTTAGCACAGACTCTTTCCAGCTTTATTTTGCTTGGAAAATTGTAAACATTTTCAGCTGAAGCTGTCCAAACCCCATCTGTTTTAGGCATAAATCTGGGGTGAGAAATCTTCAGCTGGAGCAGTAAGGTTTTTTTATTTTAGAGAAACAGTTTGAAGAAACCTTGGAAGCGGAGTAATTGCCATTCTTTGATGAAGCTAGTAACAAGTAACTGTGTAGTGTGAGGAGAGCCATTTGGAGTCTTCAGATCAGATATGATAAAACTGCATGCCAAAATTCCCAACATCATGAATTCACGGTGTATACTCACAACTTACTTGCTAGTAGGTTTGGTAGGTCTGTGAGTGAGTTTTCATTACATGATTGCAAAAGTTCACTGAAATAATTTTCTTGTTAAATTATTACTAAAGTTACTAATGCAATTTACCATTCTTGGGTAAGTTTCCCTTATTATTTAAAGTTCTAAACAAACTGAAGGCAAAGCAAAGAAGCACAGGTGAAAACAGAATACTTTATACTGTTTTGTATGTATTGTTTAAATGTAAGGAACCTGAAAGAGCATTATATAACCTCTAAGAAATTGCAGCCAACTTTAGGGCTGTAATTTATGGCATGTGTATTTATTCCCAGAATCACAGAATACTCTGAGTTGGAAGGGACCGACAGGGATCGTCGAATCCAGCTCTTCATCCTGCGCAGGACATCCCCAAGAGTCATACTACACTTGAGAGACACACATTCACGTAATTTAGTTAGGATAGTTTAGTACATGTACTTTTTAAAATTAATCTCTAAGCTCTTAGAAAATTAGTATTTTTTTATATTATAAAGAACTCCACAAACCCTTAGATGAAGAATATGTCTCATGCAAGGCCTACTGTGACAACTAGATGATGAGGATTTTCCATGATCATATGTAATAAAATGTTGATAACAGTAATACAGATGGAAGTTATGAGAGGATTCTCTTATTTAAAAGCTAGTAATTAAATCTCTGCTTTTAATGATTTAACTGTAAAATTCTGTAAAAATGTAGTTGCTTATTAGGGTTTCTTGGTGTGTTTTTTAGATTTTTGTTGTTGATTGTGAAAGCTTGAGATAATAACCAGTTCTTCATTACAGGTGTCCTCACAAGCTGCAGATAGCCATTTGCTCTTGCTGGCACCACTGTTGCTGAATTTGAATTGCCTTTGCTGTAGAAGCCCATACCATCATACAGGAGGTACTTGACCCTTCTCATCTGATCAGCACAGGGATGGATGATTCTTTCCATGCTGCTGCTGATCTCTGTGCAGCTTTGACATACTTGCTTTTTAATTTTTTTTTTAAATGACAGTATCAAATAATCCCAAGGAGCATCCAGAAGACACCATGAATTTTATTTTCTTGATTAGAAGGCTCCTTAGAATGGCAAAAGAAGAGAGACCTTGCTGCTGTAACTTCCAGCTTGAAGTTAATGAGCAAATGTTCCTTTAAGGGGATTTAGAGTTGTATCCAAGAAGAAACTGCCATATCTAAATGAACAATTTTTCCTGCGTCTCAATAAGAAAGGAATAAATGATCTTCAACACATGGACTGCTTTTCAGAAAGTTTAATTTGGAAGAGATGTAGATTTGAACCCCCTGAAATTAGTTGAGACTGAAGATAGCTGCCTTCACCATGATCTTCTGATAAAGTCAAGAAGTCTTTTCTTGCAGCTCTTGACTTTCAGCTGTTTTTGTGTTGGTACTAATTTTGTACACTGGAATATATTTTGGATTGTATTTATTTCAGACCAAAGGTATAGTTTTTTAGAAAAGTAAAGCCCTCATGTTTATTGGAGAATGTACACTTTTGTTCTTAATTTTAGGTACAGAACTTTAGGGAAAGTGTCTGTATTCCCAGAGAAAGCTAGTCTTGTTGATTGAGTATGAAGACAACTAATGTACATTTATCATTATGTTTATATTGAAATTGATGTGTAATTTCAGACCGTGTCAGTAACAAAATTCTGTAATTTGTTCCTGTATTGTGAGGCTTTTTATATCATGCCAGACTTCGTCTTTGTGAGGAGAGTTGAACAAACACAGCATATTTACACTGTGGTATGATCAAACTCTTTGGTTGTAACTGAAGTTGTAGAAAAGCCTTTTTTAGAATATGGAAGCTTCCATGTTCTTTCTAACTAGGAATTCTTTTAGCTGTATGCTTTCTGTTGAGACTCTGGGAGTCTCTCTGAGACTATGATACCTACTTAAGATAAGGTTAATTGATAGTAAGTAATTTGATACTATCCAGTGTTATGACTGCCTTTTTCCTTGTGTCCAGGGCAGGTCCTTAGTTGTTTTATAATGCTCGTAAGCAGTCAAAAGAGAGCGTATTCTCTGATATAAAGACAAGTTTGTGTGACTTTGTTGGGATTTTTGGTGGCATCCCAAATTAAAATGTTCTTGTAGGCTGCTTTGACATGTGAGTCTTGTGGCAAAAAAATTGACAGAACTGCGTCTAATTTGGACCATATTCTCCAGACACTAATTTCTGTAGTTACTGTGTTATGAAATGTTGTGGTCTGTCTGTATTCTGTTTTGGAGGAATATGGATCTAGTGCCTGTCAGAGAACTTGGTTGTCCATATAATTCACCTACTCGTGTGTTTATCTAAAGAGAGAACAAAGAGCAATGATTTTATTTTTCTTTCAATATTTTTAATTGATGAGTAAATTCTCCTTCTTGAAATGAGGGAATGATCTGTCATTTGTGTCTGTTTCTTAACAGCAAGCCACGAAATCCAAATCAGGACAAAAAGCAATAGTATGTCTAACCTAGGGTTTCCTTTTTTTATTTCTGAGGGTGACCCGTAGTTTCTTTGGTATTTCTTTTTAAGCATGATAGAAGTTATTTGCTATTTAGGAAAATAAATCTGTATTGTAGTTAGTTTTTGTGTAAGACTAGTAGATATACTATTTGGATTGTATTAGGATCTCTGCTAAAAATGCCAACAGCAATAAGGAGTTAGGAGAAAATTTGCAGGAGTACCAGAATAAAACCAGTAGGAACAGAGTGTGTTTATGACTGCAGAGTATATATATAAACCTCAGTTAAATGTGGAGAGAATATAGTCAAGCCCAAGCCCACACTTCAGAAGTGGTCTGCTGTCACCATGTAAGAAGGAGCCTGTAAAATTTGTAGATGTGCTGTCTCTGCTTAAAGATGTTTGTCTTCTGATTCTCTTAATATAATGGATTGTTTGAGGAGTTTCAATGTTCAGAGCTGGAAATATCTTGGACATTCAACAGTTACTGATACATGTCTAAAAAACATCACTGGTGCCATCAAAACTGCCCCATGTGACAGAAGAGTATGGGATGTTTTGGTAGAATGATCACCAGACAAAATAATTTTTGACAGAGCAGACTGGAACCTGTAACAAATACTGTTAAAACTACAGAGGAGGAAGTGGATCTTTTGGAGCTGCATACACTTGAAGACAGTCTATATTAAATCAATAATAATAATAATAATAGTAATCTGTAACTAACTTTCTTAAGGAGTTGGCTACTGGATTCCCCCTTTATTTAGCTTTGGTCTCTTTGTAGCTGAGACAACTGTACTTCTGTGGGAAACTGTGTCACTACACAGTTACTGTAAAAACCTGACCATATGCCTTCTACTTTGAATGTGGTTAATACAGGTCCTTAAGCATTCTTTTGAATAGAATCCAGGTGGAGGTTACAGTTTTTCCATGTGAAATTAAAATTCTGTCAGGTTCTCTTTCAGCTTTGAAAATGTAAGCAAACTGAGCGCACTCTGAGAATGGCTGAACTCCATAAACTGAGGGCCCAGTGTTGGGATGTAAAGGTTATTGAATTGTTTTTGTCCTGAGCTGATCCTATTGCCCAAAATTCATTGTTACATGCTGAAAAGCTGATTTTGAGTTTTCAGTTACTAGGTGCTGGTTAGAAGTATGTTTAAATGCTTCTGTAGAATTTAATTCCATCAGCCTTTTTCAGGCAGGAAAAGGTAGGTTTTACATCAATCTTAAGATGGAAAATACATTAAGTTCTGGAAGTCCAGTTTGCTTGCTTTCAGTAAGTACCCAGCTGGAAGTTGCAGGTTCTTGATTTCTTCAGCCTAATACCCTCTGGATGACTCCTAACAAACTCTTAACCAAAGTTTTTTATTGAACTTGAAAATCTTTACCCATATGCATTTCCTCTTAAATTTGCCAGGTGCATGTAATGCCTCTGCAGAATAGGACTGATGTCACTTAACTTCTCATTATACTTTATTAATTAAAGAGCTCATCGGTATTCAGTATAGTTTATTTCATCTGTATTGCTGGATACAGGCACATTTCTTGGAAAAGAAAACCTCAGAAGATGCTTAAAGGCACACTTTCATAAGTGATTAAAGATCTTGATTGTCAAGTGGAATGGCTGGATTAAGGTCACCCCGCTCCTGGATCACACGTTAAGATATACGAATTATTAGGTGCTTTCTTGGGAGGTCACTGTACACGAAGCCATAATGAGCTGTCCTTCTGCTGGGACTTGTAGTTAATGTGATAGTAATTGGTAAATTACTTGTCAGGCAAATTGTTTTACCCAAGTAATGCAGTATGATTATTCATGTTCATGTGAGTATAGCTTCTGCATGCTTTTAATTTGTGGCTTGATGTTTCAAGACAGTTCTTCTGACAGTGATAGCAGGTAGGTATCAATTCCAGTATTGCATTGCTGCAGCTGCTCTTTTGTAGTAGTGTAAATACAGTGCTGTGTTACACAGTTTAAGTATTTATAATAACCTTCTATAGGACTACTTTGAAATTGATAGTATCTGTGACACATGGTGATGAAAATACGTTTGAAAGATGTAATCTGTTTTTCAACTTACATGTGTTTAGAATAGTAATAAAGTGTTAAGGTACAGTAAAGCTAGTTGCTCTTTAGTGGTGTTTTATTTAGAATATTTTAATGAAGCCTTAAAGGCTTTTGAGGCATGCCAGTTTTTAAGAAGAATTAAAACTGAAAGTAAAATCTACTGCTAAAAAAACAAATGCATCTTTTTATTCCAACAGTAGGATCAGAAGAGCTACTAAAATTTCATCAATAAAATCGCCTGTTCAGTTATTTTTGCTCTAGTACGTGTTCTAATCACCCATTAAGGAATCATAGCTGAGTTGAAGGAGATTGATTATCTGATACTTTTGTTTCTTATTTGCATATATAAACTTGTGAATGAAAATCAGCCTTAAATGCTTATAAAGAATGTAATGTTTGTTTCTTTTCTTTTAGTGTGCTGTCCAGGCAAATGTATTTTTAGAGAATCTTAGTGTCTTTATGCAGCAGAATGGGGTAAAATTATCTATTGTAATCCAAGAAAAAACATCATATAGTTCTGCTCCCCTCTGCGAAATGGATTTCTTTAAACACTATTTTCCAACTTTTTTACTCCAAGGATTTCAGTTGTCAGTGATGAAGTAATGCTAGGCATATGTATACTTGCAGATTCACATGTCAGTTCTTGCAAGTCAGAAGTTTATGTGGTACTCTACTTTGTTTCTAGGAGCAGACACTGTTGCAGTGTGTAGACTTGATCTAAATTTATACAGTTGCTCATACTTAGGGACATCTTGCTCATGCAGGAGCTCTTTCCGTATGTTCCCAGACATTACAACCTGCGTCTTGTGAAGTGTGCTTATAGTAATCTTACCTCTGTTACTATGCTTTGAGACTTAAGTGTGACCTCACTAGTCATAGGATAATCCGGTGTCATAAAATATTCCCACAAAAGGTATAAATGATGAAAACAGAGAAATAACAGGGAAATAACAAGGCACAATCATTTTGGCAGATCATCTAATCATGGAATGGCTTGGGTTTGAATGGACTGCAAAGATCCTCTCATTCCAAATGCCTGGCCATGGCCAGGGACACCTTTCACAAACCAGATTGCTTAGAGGTCCACCCAGCTTCTTTCTGAGCATTTCCAGGAATGGGACATCCACAGCTTCTCTGAACAACCTGTTCCAGTGTCTCACCACCTTCATTGAAAATAATTTCTTCCTAACATGTAATCTCAACCTGTTCGCTTTCAGGTTTGAAGCCATTGCCTCTTGCTCTATTACTACATGCCCTTGCAAAAGATTCCTCTCCATGTTTCTTGTAGATTCCCTTTGGGAGCAGGAAGGTCACAATTAGGTGACTCATAAGCCTTCTTTTTTCCAGGCTGAAAAATCTGTTTCCTCATAGGGGAGATGCTCCATATCCATCCAATCATATTTTTGGCCTCCTCTGGACTCGCTCCAACAGGTCCATGTCCTTCCTGTGCTGAGACCCCAGAGCTGATGCAGCACTGCAGGTGGGGTCTCACTGGAGGGGAGCAGAGGGGCAGAATCCCCTCCATGGCACTGCTCTGGATGTAGCCCAGGACACGTTTGGTTCTCTGGGCTGGGAGTGCCCAGCCAGCTGCCCTTACCCAGGTGCAACACCTTATATTTGATCTTATTAAACCTCATGAGATTCCCATGGACCCACTTCTCCAGCCTTTCCAGGTCCCTCTGCATATTCCATCCTTCAGGTGTGTTAACTGCACCACTCAGCTTGGTGTCATCTGCAAACTTGCTGAGAGTGCACTCAGTCCCATTGTCTGCATCATTAATGGAGATTAATTAAATAACATCTGGACTTTGAGCCATTGACCATTACTCTCTGGATGCTACCATCCAAGCACTTTCTCAACCATTTAATAGTCTAATATTTTATAAATTTATTCTGTAAATTAGACAACTTTGCAGTCATCAGTTTATGTAGCTCACCATTTATTTCATGTTCATCAAAGCTAACTTCACCAAATGACAGAGTATTTCAGGTTGGAAGGGACCTCTGGAGGTCATCTAGTCCAACCCACACCCACCAAGGCAGGGCAGCTTTGAATAGGTTAGTAGGAATGTCCTGGTAGGTATCTAGGTAGGTTTTGAATACCCACAGAGAGGAGACTTCTCTTATGGTTATGCAGCAATAAGTAGTCTGGGCATGGTGGTGTGTGTGTGCACGTGTTGTTAGGGAAGGCAGCTTCTTACTCAAGGCCTAGCCTTGTTATGTCTTTGTTTCTGTGTATGTTAAATATAACCATTCCTGGACAGATTCCTTTTTTTTTCCCCTTTTTTTTTTTAAAGTTTGGGTTTGTTTTTTTTTTACCTTTCATGCTAATGGGAGGACTTACTTGTGGATCAATAACATAACTTAATCTGCAATCATAACTGAAGAATAGATTGCAAAGACTAAACACAGGGCATTTACTATTAGCTATTGTAGATAATTCAGGATTTTCAGATTTACATCTTTACTGAACTAGCTTTAAATTTTAAACTGTAGCACCTCAAAATATTTTTCTGTCAGCCTGCACAGAACCTGTCCTGAGAGAGCAGGAACAAAGGCAAGAGAGCAAAGATCTCATCTGCATCTTGCTTATATACCTTTGGTCTACCAGGAGCAAAGTTAGCATTTTTTTCTCCAGCACATTAGCTTTCAGAAGATTTCCTCATACCACAGGATTCTAGGAACTACACTGTAATCTCTGCCACAGCATGTACAGTGCAGTTGGAACAGAAAAATTGAGAAATTATGTGTCTCCAGTAACATCCAATTTATTCATTATTTTAGAATTGGTCTGTTTTGCAGATGTACTACTGAACTTTTTAACCATTTTGCAACCAAGAAAAATCACTTGGAGGGGTTTAATCTTAAATATGGCCTGGAGTAGTGATCAGAGCAGTAGCAACGTGGATATCCCCTGCAGTGTATTTTTGCAGTATCATTATTTTTTCTTTGTTTTGGGTTTATTTGTACTTTGAATATAAGAGTAATGCTTTAAGTTATTAACAGTGAAAATGCTTGTGGTGTGAAAAGTGTCCAGATCTGGATCGTGATAGGGCTGCAAGAACACTTCTATGGTCTTTGTGTAAGAGTTGTCAAAAGTGTAGGAGCTTATGACATGGAGGGACATAAAAGGTTGCTTAAGCAGCTTGCTTCTCAGTATGAGACACTAAGCCTAAAGGCCCAGGCATATGAGGTGGTATTGGTAGTCACCTAAACAAACACAGTTACTGGAGATTACTGCTTTAAGATTCGCATTTCTTTAACAACATGAAAATCCTCATCATGATTTTGTGTGCCGTGTGTTGAACTGGTTTGAAAATGGGCAGCTGAGTAAGGTTCTTTCCTGTAGCTGTTGATCAGACAGCTGTGTCAGCTTCAATTGCTTTGACTAAAACTATGAATACTCATGTTTACAGGTCCCAACTGTTGTGGATATAGTAGTTAGCAGCAGTAAGGAGAGTTAATTTTTTTTGCAAGATTTTAAGCTAATGGAAGAACTGATTCATTCCTTGATTATCAATCAGCTTCTGTTCATAACTGTCCCCTGCCCTTTAGAATTGTTTGAAAAAGCAGAGGGGGTGGAGAAAGAGATATAGATTCCAGTTTTGTCTATCCTGAGATCATTTGAATGTTAGAGAAAACTGTTAGTGAGAAACTGGAGAGGTGCTCCTTTTTTCTTTTCTTTTTCTTTCTTTCTTTTCTTTTTTGTTCCTTCTTGTCCCCTTTTTCTTGTACGGATACTGCCCATAAGCTTATGAAAGCTGTTCTGTTTGAAAAGACTTCTGAAACATCAAATGGTGTTGAAAATAAAACTTATTCTTGAAAAAAAGGGTAGGTAACTTTTTTGTTGCTAGAATAGTTTGGAAAGATAATAGGTTTTTAGTTATGCGTGTTTCTTCTCCCACTGTAATGTGAGGTAAAGTGTAATTAAATACTGATTTTGCTTGCTATTTTAAAGCAATGCATTATACTTTCTGGTGAATCAAATCTCTACTTCAAAGATACTCTGGGTCATTAAAGGTATTTAACTGAGCAAAGCAGCAGAACTGCTTCTTATATTTCCTAGTACACTACTTGTCATTTATTGGTGTTTCTTAGCTTAATTGCAGGTATGTGATATCAGTCTGAAGAGATGTCTGTTTCTAGTTTTAAGCCTTCAAGTGATTTTCATTGAATGAAATTATGGCTACAGTTAGCTTGAGGAGTTTGTGTTTTCATACACTCAAGATACAGGTTTTTATTTATCAGTAAGATACGGCTTGCCTCTTCTGGTCTGTGCAATTATTGTTTATGAAAAGAAGATTTAAGAACTACTTGGGTACATTAAGGTAGAGTTTTACAAGTACACATTTGTTTTTGACAGCTAGAAGATGGACACACTTTATTTGACTACAATGTTGGACTAAATGACATAGTTCAGCTTTTGATACGTTCTGATTCTGAAGCTCCTGCCACTGCATCTGTGACAGATCAGGATGGAGAAGTCAATCCCTATGCTGTTTCCAACTGCAAGAACAAAGTCAAAAAAACAAACACTGGATCACCCAGTCAGCCATCTACATCATCTCACTCCTTTCTCATTGATCCTGGCATTGGATTGTACAAGGTAC
>VXBU01018434.1:39545-89707 GCA_013400315.1 Bombycilla garrulus | reverse complement strand
GGACACGGACACGGACACGGACACGGACACGGACACGGGATCCCCCTCTGCTCCTCGACAGGGTTGAGCCTGCGCTGGCCCGAGAGCCCCCGGCAGCACGGTAAGTGCAGCAGCTCCCTCCCTGCACCCTCGAGTGGGACAGGGACACGGTGGGACAGGGACAAAGATGTGACAGTGACACGGGTGGGACAGGGACCTGGGTGGGACAGGAACACAGATGGGTCAGTGACACAGATGGGTCAATGACATGGGTGTGACAGTGACATGGGTGGGACAGTGGGACACGTGGGACAGTGGCATGGGTGGGAGAGTGACACGGGTGGGAGAGTGACATGGGCGAGAGGTGTGGCCCCCTGTGCTGCTCCCACCAAAGGGATGGGACAGTGACACAGATGGGACAGTGACATGGATGGGACAGTGATACAGTGGGACAGTGACATGGATGGGTCAGTGACATGAGTGACAGTGACACAGTGGGACAGTGATATGGGTGGGACAGTGGCACGGGTGGGACAGGGACACTGGTAGGACAGTGACACTGATAGGACAGTGACACTGGTAGGACAGTGACAGGGTAGGACAGTGACACAGATGGGTCAGTGATACAGTGGGACAGTGACACAGATGGGTCAGTGACATGAGTGGGACAGTGACACAGTGGGACAGTGACACGGGTGGGGCAGTGGCATGGTGGGAGGTGTGGCCGGCAGTGCAGTCAGCTCCATGCACTGCTCACCTGAATCCCTTTGGTGAGACAGTGACACGGGTGGAACAGTGGCACAGATGGGATAGTGACACAGACAGGTGGGACAGTGACACGGGTGGCAGGGTGGCCCCCAGGGACACAGGTGGGAGAGTGACACAGGTGGGACAGTGACACGGGTGGCAGGGTGGCTCCCAGGGACACAGGTGGGACAGTGACACGGGTGGGACAGTGACACGGGTGGCAGGGTGGCCCCCAGGGACACAGGTGGACCCCATGGCCCCGTGGTGGCTGCGGGTGGGGTGTGCACAGGCAGGGCCCGGTGGCATCTCCAGTGGAGCTGTGGCAGCGGTGTCACTGAGCTGTGGCTCTCTGTGAGGCCCAGCTGCTGTCCCACTCCTGGGGGCCGTGTCAGCTGTGGGGATGGCCCGTCCCTGTGCTGGCCTCAGTGCCACCAGGCAATGTCACCGGGGTCCCTCTGCTGCTCCTGCTCCCTCCGCTGAGCCCTCTCTCGGTGCCTGGGTGGCAGCGAGGCTGCTGTGAGAGCAGCAAGGTCCCCTCTGTGGGAAGAAGCAGATTTCTGAGCCTCATCCAGCCCCAGCCCCAGGGCACTGCCCCTGCCCTCGCTGACCAGAACCCTTGAAACATCAGCATTTTGACTTATATGAGCATCAGAGACAGGCAAAAACCAGCAGGAGGCTTTAAAGGCACGAGAAGGGACGACACCGAGCCCTCCCTGGTACCTGGCCTCTTCTCCTGGCGGGCAGGGACACCCCTGGCACCGAGCAGGAGACACCCTGAGCATGCTGCCGGCTCAGCAGCCTCCTCACAGCACTGCCACCGAGCTCTGCTGTCACCCAGAACGCCAGGCTTGCTTCCTCCAGAGCCGGGCTGGCCGAGAAAGGCGCAATTGCCAGCCCAGGACAGTCACCAGGAGATCTTCTCTGGCCTGGGTCTGTGACTCTGTGGTTCTGCGACACACTCGTGTTTCCTACACACCTACAAATGCGCACAAACATGAACAGGCATGCCTGGTTGTTTATATATTTCATACATTATATTATATAAAAAATATTATACATTTCATACATTGTATTATATACATAAACATTATCTATTTCATACTTTATATTATATATAATTATGATATATTTCATAAACTAGATTATATAGTTCATACATTATATAATATATAAATATTACATATTTCATACATAATATATATAAATATTATCTATTTCATGCATTACATGTGTGTATATTTACACATGTCCCTCACAGACACACACATGGAACACGGAGGGGTAAAAACCTCGAGCAGTGGAATCCATGTCTGTTTAACATGTTGAGGCACAGAACAAACCAGAGCAGCTCAGAGGGGAGCAGAGTGAATAAATCCTGTTTCTGGGTAACTTCTGCCCCGTGGTGGGACCTGCTGGTGTTGGACAAAGCCAGGTTTGAGGGAAGGTTTTCTTGTAGGTGAAGCATCTCCCACAGACCCAGGGAGTTCTCACCAGTCCCTCCTTTCCTTGGTGCTCTACGAGTGTCCTTTTCCACCTCCCGTTCCTGGAACACTGGTGGCTCTCAGTGCCTGTGAGAGTTCTGGGTGTCTGCCAGGAGCTGTGCTTGGGGGCACAGGCCTGCACGCTCTCTGGTTTTTCAGCTTTTTATCCCAGGCCCCAGGTGTGACTGAGTTGCAGGAGTCACTGCAGATGGATTCACTGCTCAGATCACAGAACTTGGGATGCTCTGGGTAGAAAGGGACCTTAAATCCCACCCAGTCCCACCCCGAGCCAGGGACAGGGACACCTCGCACCAGACCAGGTCCCTCCCAGCTCTGTCCAACGTGGCCTTGGGCACTGCCAGGGATCCAGGGGCAGCCCCAGCTGTGCCAGGGCCTGCCCACCCTCCAGATGCTGCTGCGTTGGCAGAAAAGGGCAGCTCTGAGCTGGCAGCGAGGACCAGAGGTACCTGCGGACAGTGTCCTTTGGTACCACCAGGCTCTGTGGCACCACTGGGGGATGCACCAGCTGCCCACCCACGCCCAAGCGCCCCTCGTGCTGCCCAGGCTCAGGGCTGAGTTTGTCCCTAACCCCAGGTCCCATCAGTTATGTGTTGCTTTTGCCCCGGAGCAGGAAGATGTTTGTCCTTGCTAAGTTTCAGGATTTATCGTCACATTAGACCCTCGAGCTGAGGATCTAATGAAGAAAATTGTATTAGGAACTTAATGAATACGTCATGGAAGAATTGTCTGTTATTCAAAGATGAGCCGTGTTACAGCAAACCCTCTGTCTCAGGATCCAGGCACGCTGTGACGTGAGTTTTGTGTCCGCTGGAAGGTGCGGGAAGACTGAAGTCACAAATATTTGTTTGCTTTAAGTAGCTCGTCTTGCACATTTGCTGCTTTCCCCCACCCACCCAGCCCCTCTCTGTCACTGAGGGGCTCAGGGACCCTGGCAGCCTCTCCAGCGCTGCCACAGGAAATGCAGGACACTGGGTTGTGCCAAGGCTCCGAGGTTCATTGGATAATTCATGCTGGAGAGACTTCTGAAGACCTCTGGTCCATGCAGGGCCAGCTGGGAGGTCTCATGGCTCTGTCCAGCTGGGTCCTGAAAACTTCTGTGGATGGAGATGTGCAACCTCTGGGCAGCCTGCTCCGATGCTCGATGGGGAAACTATCCTCATTTTGTGCAGTCTAAACCTCCCTCATTCCCACTTCCAGCTCCACCCATCCTCCTCCCAGCTCTGCTGTGAAGATCCCTGGGAGGCAGGGCCAGGCGCTGCTGGATCCCTGCAAACCTTCTCCTCTCCGGGCTGAGCAAGCCCCTTTCCTGGATCTCTTATTCCAGGCATTCTCCACCTGCCCTGTCTCACTGGGATCTGCTCAACTCCTGGAGCAGGCGCTGCCAGATTTCTGCCTCCCCTCCAGTTCATCCCCAGGGCTTTTCCGGGATCCTCCCCAGGGCTCTGAACCTGGAACACCTCGTGTTTTGCCTTTGCTTGCCTGAACGGCTGTCCCAGACACCACTCAGAGCTGTGTCCGTGCAGGGCTTTGCTCGTTTATTCCCCTCCACCTGGCAGCAAGACTGTGAAGTGAGCAGGGCTTGGGTGTGAGAACCCCTGAAAATCCTCCTTGCCCGTGGAACCATCTTCTGAGCTGAGAGAGGAGGGTCCGCGTGGCTGATTCTCTGTTCTGTTGGAAGTCATGGAATCCCAGACTGGTTCGGATTGGGAGGGGCCCTGAAGACCATCCTGGAACACCTTCCACTGGAGCAGACTGCTCCAATCTGGCGTTAAACTTTGCAGGGATGGGACAGCCGCAGCTTCTCTGGGCAGCCTGTGCCAGTGCCAACAAATTTTGCATTTGTTTCCAGTGTTGATGTCCTAAATAAGAAGTGTCAGGGTTAAACTTTCCTGATTTTCAGGCCTTTTGATCTCCAGTTGGCATAAAAAAGCAGTCTTGGCTTAGCAGCTTGGTCGCGGCTGGGATGAGCATGGGAAAGGCATTTGCTCACTCCACAGAGCATCTCAAACTCTGGAATCTGGGGGTGACTGTGAAATGGTGGAATGTTTTCCTTCTCATTGTAAAGCATTTCTTTTTCTTTCCCCTCTCCTTCAACAAAAGCTGTCCATGCTTTTCCTTCAGTTTAGGATTGGATGGACAAACAGGAGCGTAGCCTTTCCCAAACCGCACCGGCATCCTGCGGAGGCTGGTGGGAGGTGGAGGGATGTGCAGCAGGGAGTGCAGCTCGTGGAGTTTGTGCTGTTGGTCTGTTCTAGGTGTAGGCCATGTGAGAGCTGAGCTGGGATGGAGCACGACTCACGCTCCCCGTGGGAATTCAATGGCTCCTTCTACCAGCCCTCAGCTTTCCTCATGATGGGCATCCCGGGCCTGGAAGCCCTTCACCCCTGGATCTCCATCCCCTTCTGCGCCCTGTACCTCGCGGCTCTCTTGGGGAACTGCGGGATCCTGTTCATCGTCAGGAGGACCCCGAGCCTCCACGAGCCCATGTACTACTTCCTGTCCATGCTGGCCCTCACGGACCTGGGCCTGGCCCTGTGCACCCTGCCCACGACCCTGGGCCTCTTCTGGTTCAACGCGCGCAGGATCGCCTTCGACGCCTGCCTCGCTCAGATGTACTTCATCCACATCCTGTCCTTCATCGAGTCCTCCGTGCTCCTGGCCATGGCCTTCGACCGCTTTGTGGCCATCTCGCACCCGCTGCGGCACGCGGCCATCCTGACCGAGCGCACCGTGCTGAAGATCGGCCTGGCCATCGTGCTCAGGGGGACGGTGTCGCTGCTGCCCATCCCCTTCCTGCTCAAGAGGCTGACCTACTGCGGCAGGACCGAGCTTTCCCACTCCTTCTGCTTCCACCCCGACATCATGAACCTGGCGTGCGCCGACATAAAGGTCAACGTCTTCTACGGGATGATCGTCCTCTTGTCCACGGTGGGGATGGACTTCGTGTTCATCGTGCTGTCCTACGTCCTCATCATCAGAACCGTCGTCAGCCTCGCCACCAAGGAGGAGTGTCTGAAGGCTTTGAACACCTGCGTCTCCCACATCTGCGCCGTGCTGCTGTTCTTCATCCCCATGGTGGGGCTGTCCATGATCCATCGCTTCGGAAAGAACGTTCCTCCGCTCGTTAACACCTTGGTGGCCTACACCTACCTCATCATTCCCCCCGCCCTCAACCCCGTCATCTACAGCATAAAATCCACCCCCATCCGGGAGGCTTTGCGCAGGGCCCTGTGCAGGAAGCGCGGCTCGGAGTGGTAGTTTCCTCCTCTGGTTCTGCCAGGGAGTGCTGACGGGCTGGGTGCTGTGTCAGAGCTCTGGGGCTGGGTTCTGTCAGAGCTCTTGGCCTGGTTGCCCACTCAGAGCTGGTGGGCTGGTTTCCCAGTCAGAGCTCTGGGCCTGGTTTCCCAGTCAGAGCTGGTGAATTTGTTTCCCTGTCACAGTGGTGGACTGGTTTCGCAGTCAGAGCTCTGGGGCTGGTTTCCCAGTCAGAGCGGTGGATTTGTTTCCCAGTCAGAGCAGTGGACTGGTTTCCCTGGTTTCCCATATCTGGTGAGTGTCTCTTGGTGCTCCACCCATGCCGGTCACTGCCAGAGGAAGGAGCTGCAGCTCCACTGGGGTGCTGTCCCCCAACCCAGAGCTGTGAGCTTTCCTGTTATTGCTAGCGTGGTGCTTTCCTCCCTTCCTGCAGACACCCCGAGATTAGCGATGCTTCCAAGCTGAGCACAGAGCACTTCTCGTTAGGCCCTGCTGGTATAAAAAAAACAAACCACAAACAATTCTCAAAACCTTGTACCTACATCAGCCCTTCTGAAAAACATGCTCGGCCATCATCCACGTGTCTGGAGTGCTGTGTCCATCCCCAGGGAGAAAACAGCTGCTTGTGCATCTCCTCTGGAAGTCTTTGAGTCTTACCAGCTTGCCAAGCCTAATTAATGTCCTGGTCATTGTTCTGCCTTGAACGTCGTGTATGTGCAGCATCTGCAATAAAATCCATCTATTCGTTGTGAAAGGTCATAATATTTGAGGAGGACATTTTTTTCTGTCTATGTGATGCAGAAAGATTAGGTTGGATTTGCCTAAAACCTTCAGGGTTTGCTGCCTAAAATCTTCAGGGTGCCTAAAAGAGGTTGGAGTTGCCTAAAATCTTCAGGGTGTGTTGCAGATGAGCAGGATGTATGAGCCAGGTGTGTCTGGATGGGCTCGGGGGCCTGCTGGGGCTGGAAGCTCTCTTGCAAAAAAAAAAAAAAAAAAAAGTGGAGCTCAAAAACATTGTAGGAGTGATTAAACCTCTGACACTCGTGCCCACGTGCTGCTGCCTTCCCCCTGAGGTCTGCTGGTGCTGGCTGTGCCCTCAGCAGGTGGGAGGAGATCTCCAGAGCCATCCTCAGCTGGGGGATGACAGCGTGTCCCAGCAGCTCCTGGCTCTGCTGGAGGCTGGGTCTGAGCCAGGCAGGCAGAAAGGCTTCATGGTTCTCCTGGTTTGTGTCCTGCAAAGACAGAATAAAATGTCCCAAAATCACAGAATCTAGAACCACCAGCATTGGAAAAGCCCACCCAGACTGTGACTGATCCCCCACCTTGTCACTCAGACCAGACCACCAATCCAGTTGTAAATATTTCATTCCTCCAACTCGCAGAGCTGGAGTTCTGTTGCTCTCAAGCCACATTTTGGCCAGTCTTGAGCACGGTGGAGAATAAGAAGCAGGAGTCAGTGTTTACCTTGGGAGGGTGAAGCAGCAAAGGCACCAGGACAGGACCCCAGCCCTGAACTGTGCTGGTTCTGCCTAACCCTGAGCACTTCACCAGCCCAGATCAGTGACTGTCTGTTCTGCTCCACATGTGCAGAACTGGAGAGAAAAAAAAAAAGGAGATTAAAAAAATAATGCAGAAACAGCTCCATTAAAAAAAAAAACAGAAAGAGGGCAGGGAAGATTCCTAAGGGGAGGATTCCCAGGCCACTGCTCGCTCTGTGTTGTGCTCATTATCTCGCTGTGTCCCAGGGTCCCTTGCCCAGAGCTCAGCCTGGGGAGCAGCTCCCACTGGCACTGGGCGAGGGGAGAGCTCTGCTCAAATATCTCTGATCTAAACTGGAACTTGCAGGAAAAACTGACAGAGGGAACAACATCCAGGAGGACAGAGCTTTGCTGTAGAGATGCCTGGCTTGCAGCATCTTCACACGGGATTCTGAAACTGACGATTGAGGATTCTGAGAAGATTCTGAGTCTGCTCCCGTTCTGAAAACTTCAAGAGTTGACCCCTGGATGTCTGTGTCTCCTGGCTGCAGCTGTTCTCCAAAACCGCTCCGGAACAAAGAGCTGAGGAGCTCTGCTACAGTAAGAAAATGTCTGTGGGGACTTGGAGGGCAGAGTGGGGGGTGTGACAGCACATCTGTCAGCACAGCTGGAGAGCAGGGTGAGGGGGAAGGAAAGAGGGAGAGATAAAGGCTGGAGGGGAGAGGAAGGGAAAGAGGGAGGAGGCAGAGAAAGAAGGAGAAGAAAGATGGAAGAGCTGGGGTCATTCAGCCTGGAGAGGAGAGGCTCCAGAAGAGCTCAGAGCCCCTGGCAGGGCCTGAAGGAGCTCCAGGAGAGCTGCAGAGGGACTGGGGACAAGGGATGGAGGGACAGGACACAGGGAATGGCTTCAGAGTGGGATTTGATGGGATTTGGGGCAGGAATTGTTCCCTGGCACAGCTGTAGCTGCCCCTGGATCCCTGGCAGTGCCCCAGGCCAGGCTGGACACTGGGGCTGGGACACCCTGGGACAGTGGGAGGTGTCCCTGGGACAATGGGAGGTGTCCCTGCCATGGCAGGGGAGGAATAGGATGAACTTTCAAGTTCCTCCCAACCCACACCAGTCTGAGGTTCCTTGTTGAGGTGGGGATTGGTCAAAGGTTGGACTTGATCCTGGATTTCCAACCTCAGTGATTCTGAGGTTCTGTGATTTACTGCTGGGGCTGCTGCTTGGATCCCCCCAGGAAAACAAATCTGCATCTACTGGTGTCTTCAAAGACATGGATCCAGCTTCCATCCCTACAGAAACCCACGGCACCAGCAGCCCCAAATCCTGAGCCACTGATGAAAACCTGCGTACATTTATTGGTGCCAGAGATTAGGGATGAACTGAAGCACCAGTGGGTGTTTCAGTGCCTGTCTCACAGCCCCATTCCCTTAGGGAAGTGATCAGGAGGGCAGAAATTTCCCAGTGAGACCCCGGTAACTCCGTCAGGGCTGGCAGCTGAGGAGCCTCAGTCGCTGCTGGTGGTTACCGAGGCTCCTTCTTCATTCGCTTTGTGTCTCAACTCAAGCACGTGGCTGCCAACGTCATCCCTGGAACAGATTTTGGGCACAGTGACAGCAGCAGTCCTCCCACACGGTGTGTAAATCGGGTATAAAAAGCTACAACGTGAGTCTACTCGTTATACATCTGAGATGGAAAAGCCCCACATCAGGAGAATAAAGCCTGCTGCTATTTCAGGCCTCCACCGCAGATGTGCAATAAAAACCCCGTGTTTCACAACCCGACGTTACTTATAAAATAACTCCATCGAAAAAACAGGTTCGATTAAAATAACGGGTTATGAAATAACCTGCAGAGCTTGCCATAAAGCCACTTTGCATCATTGATTTGCACAGACCGGGCATGGAAGGAATAAGCAGAAAGCTCAGGTTGTGCTTGACCTTGTGCTGTCCATCCAGGGCAGGAGGGATGGAGGGTTTATTCCAGCACCGGTACTGCCTGGTGCCTGAAAATAGAAAGGCACCGAAAGCAGAGCCTTTTTTGTGTCTTCAGGCCATTATCCTTGGATCACAGCACTCCTGGGAAATGTACAGACACGGAATAAGGTGAATAATCTGATTTTTAATTTTTTTTTTCCTACAGATATTCTGTTTTTTTCCATACGTGTTTTTCATAGGATGAACATCCAATTTGGATGTGCAAAAAAATGTGAAAGATCCCTGTCTGCCTGTGTCTGTGAGCTGTTCTGGGGAGGGCTGGGTCGTGGGAGGCGGCACTGCCAGCTCCAGCCTCACTGAGTGCATTTCTGACAGGGCACCGCAGCACATATGGAAAAAATCAAGCAGCACTGAAGTATTAGGGAAAGCACTAGAAATCTGCTGGGTTTTTCTGCTATCGTTTCTAATTTCGTCCTTTCAAAAGAAAAGCAAACAAGTTCAGCTGATGTGTTTATTATTCAAAAGGTTGATTTTACGGCGTTCTGCCTTTTGGAGAGCTCAGGCAACTCCCGGTCGAACCCAAATGTCAGCGTTTTGTCACCGCGTGTGTTGTTGCGCAGAGCCACAACGGGGTAAAAAACCGGGAGGGGAGCTCTCTGCATCAGCGAGAGAAAGGGCCCTGTGGGATCGCGAGCCACAGGAAAGGCCTTACAGCAAGTGCCGTTTGTGTTTCCCTCGCAGCAGGAAGCGCCCTGGCGTAGCATGAGCGCCGCTGGCCCCCGGGGCCATGCCCTTCTCCAACAGCTCTGAGCTCAGCCCGTCCTTCATCCTGGCCAGCATCCCGGGGCTGGAGGCGGCCCAGTGCTGGATGGCCATCCCGCTCTGCTCGGCCTACGTGCTGGCGCTGCTGGGCAACTGCGCCGTGCTGCTGGTGGTGCGCGCCGAGCCCAGCCTGCACGCGCCCATGTACTTCTTCCTCTGCATGCTGGCCGCCATCGACCTGGCGCTGGCCACGGCCACCGTGCCGCGCATCCTCTCCTTCTACTGGTTCGACAGCCGCGAGATCAGCTTCGCCGCCTGCCTGCTGCAGATGTTCCTGATCCACACGCTCTCGGCCGTCGAGTCCAGCGTGCTGCTGGCCATGGCCGTGGACCGCTACGTGGCCATCTGCCACCCGCTGCGCCACGCCGCCATCCTCACCAACGGTGCCACGGCCAAGATCGGGCTGCTGGCCATGGCCAGGGGAGTGCTCTTCTTCCTGCCGCTGCCCCTGCTCCTGCTGCCCCTCCCCTTCTGCGGCCCCCGCGTGCTGTCCCACTCCTTCTGCCTGCACCAGGACGTGATGAACCTGGCGTGCGCCAACACCACCCCCAGCGTGGTGTACGGGCTGACGGCCATCCTGCTGGTCATGGGGCTGGACGCCGTGCTCATCTGCCTCTCCTACCTCCTCATCCTCAAGGCCGTCCTGCGCCTGGCGGCCTGGCGGGAGCGCCTCAAGGTGTTCAGCACCTGCGTCGCCCACATCTGTGTGGTGCTGGCCTTCTACGTGCCGCTGATCGGGCTGTCCGTGGTGCACAGGTTCGGGAAGGACCTGGCTCCCCTGGTCCACATCATCATGGGCAACATCTACATCCTGGTGCCCGCCGTGCTCAACCCCATCATCTACGGGGTGAGGACCAAGCAGATCCAGAGGAGGATCCTGAGTTTGATTCACGTTCCTGACAGAACTCCCTGGTGACCCGAGCTCGGCCCTGCCCCCGCGCCCTCACCCTGGCTCACCCTGTGTTACACCCAGAGCCTTGGGCTGTCCTCTCCGTGAGCTCTGACGGGTGCCGCCAGGCAAAAGCTGATTGTAAACTCCTTCCGAGAGTGTTTGCCCTCACCAAACCTAGGGAGAAGTGACTGCAGTGATCTAAATCCAAGCCCGGCCCGGCAGGTTCCACCAGAAGGGAAAAGTGGCTCGGCAAACTTACACAGATATCCCAACACGGCACCTCCTGGTTCCCATCTCACCTCTAACAGAGCAAATGCTGCGTGGTTTGGGATAATTTGGCTAGTTCACTGTTTTCACATGGGGCACAGTCACATTCTTAAAGTTCTGCCAGAAAATTTGCATGTAGCGTCATTCTCTAAGTAAAATAATTACAGGACACGTGTCCAAAGTGACATTACAGATGCAGAAATGCATTTCAGAAAAAGAACCTCCACCTCTGTGGTCTTGCTCTGACCTGTCGTGTGCTCTGCCAGGACCCCTCAACTTCCTCACAGCAGATGCTGTGGGAAATCTTCAGACTCAGAGTTACTGGTAGCAACTGTAAAAATAATTTAAATTAATAATTGTATTCAATGAAATGAAAACATCTCAAAGGAAAAAAATAAGCCAGTTATAAATGTCAGTGATGTTTCCAAGCCGAAGGAAGTCTCATTTGCAAGCCAAGGAATTCCTAAAAAGTCCAGGTGCTGGCACCGCTGAGCAGTGTGCCACCATCCTCGGGCAGGCCTGGGAGAGGTGTGCGTGGATTGACAGGAACTCCCTCAGTGTTCCTGTTACCCTGAACTGCAGTTTCACATCCCAGGTGAAATCAGGGATGTGCTGGCAGTTCCCTGCAGCAGACACTGGGATTCCTCGGCAGGGGAGAGTTCCCATGAGATCTTTGGGGTTCTGCTGCTCCAGGGGGGCACCAGGCCCTGTCCGGGCCCCGCTCAGGAGCTGCAGCAGCACTGGATGGATCTGCACAACCCAGGGGCTCTCAACCCCCTGTCTCCATTAGCATCACACAGAATCCCCAAATCCCTGAGGCTGGAAAATCCCCCCAACCCAGGCAGTCCCACCTTGTCCCCACCCAGAGCTCTGAGTGCCACCTCCAGGTGCCACCTGCAGGGATGGGCACTGCAAACCTCCCTGGGCAGCTTTTCCCAATCCCTGAGCTCCCTTTCCATGGGGAAATTGCTCCTGGTGCCACCCTGAGCTGCCCTGGCCCAGCCTGAGGCCGTTCCCTCTGCTCCTGTCCCTGTTCCTGGAGCACAGCCCGCCCCCCCCGGCTGTCCCCTCCTGGCAGGGACTTGTGCAGAGCCACCAGGGCCCCTGAGCCTCCTTTGCTCCAGGCTGAGCCTTCCCAGCTCCTCAGGGATTCTCCAGCCCCTTTCCAGCCGCTCCCCATGGACTGGCTCTCTAGGACAGAGGCCCAAGAGCTCGGGGGTCCTGTCCATGACTTTGGATGGGGATCTCACCAAAGGCTCTGTCGTGTGCCAGGGCCTCCATATCTGCAATATCTGGAGGAGTTTGGTGCAGTTTCTTCCCAGCGCTGAGAGTAAACCAGGAACAGGCCTCATTTCTGTAGTCTGTGCTGATGCAGGTTCAGTCTTGGTAGAATCTTTTCTGCTGAATTCAACCCCAATTTATTTCAAAATAAATACTTTCATTTAGGCGATTTACAAATGGTTCTCATCTGGGACTTCAAGGCAATTCTGTCCTCTGACATTTTTGGCATATTCTGGTTTAATAGAGCTTAGAAGGGTAAAAAAAAAAATCATAAAAATGAAAGCAATCTGTACCTGCCTAATGTGATTTGGGAAATGCGAATTAATTTTTCGGAGGCATTATAGGTCTAAACCCTTTTCAGGTGGCCATGGCACTGAGAAATGGCTCCTGCTCATTCCCCATATGTTCCTTTTCTTCTTCCTGTGCTGACAAAAAACATTAATAAAGAAAAATGAATGAACCACCCTGGAATGCTGTATTGTATTTCCTGCTCATTTATTTCTCAGAGAGTACATACAGCCTTGGCGCAGGAAGGCCTGATGGATTTCTCCTGGGTGCAGATAAAAACTCACTCGCCTCTTGTGTCCCAAAGTTTAGTCACGGAGCTGCTGGGAACAGAACACGCTGGAACACGGCTGGAATTTTTCATGGCCGGTGGATACGGCACCCAGTTTTCTTCTGGAATGTGCAGTGCTCAGGTCAGCTCTCCTGCAGCAGAAGGAAAACCTCAGCCAGCCCAGGGGACAGTCAGCCCAGGGGACAGCCAGCCCCAGGACAGCCAGCCCACATCTCCCCCGTGGGCAGGGCCAGAGCCAGAGCTGGGGCTGGTCCCGCTCAGCTGGGAGGGGTTGGGGTTCATTGACTGAAAAGGGAGGCCTTGCGACACGGTGAGGGATAGCTGGAGGGAGGAAAAAGCAGGATGGGAGAGGTGGGAAAAGGAGTGGGAGTCACAGGAGCCTGGAGGTGGCAGTGCAGGCAACAAGGACACACAGGGGGCTGTAGCAGTTGGACATCTCCTAGAAAATCTCCTGGGAGATGACCTCTGTCCAAGCTTATCTTCTTTTTCCCAGGGTCAGGATTAAATGAGTGAGATGGTATTTCTTGTTTGCGCTCAGATGTTTATTAGTTCTTGTCTCTGTCACAGTCTCACAAACCCTGAGTTCTACAGCACAAACTAAAAATGGCCCGCAGCTCTCTCTCTACAAGGCCTTTTAAGGATAAAATTATCCAATTAAGAAATGCCACCTAAATTATTTTTACTTTTAACCCAATAACCAACCACCCGTGGCCTGCAGTGTGGATTTTCTATCCAATCACACAATATCGCCCAGAGCCATGAGGAAGAAGGTGAAGAAGGACAAACCTCTGCCCTAAAAATTCCATCATCCCAGGCAACAGGGACAGGAGGAGAGGGAACGGCCTCAGGCTGGGCCAGGGCAGCTCAGGGTGGGCACCAGGAGCAATTTCCCCATGGAAAGGGAGCTCAGGGATTGGGAAAAGCTGCCCAGGGAGGTTTGCAGTGCCCATCCCTGCAGGTGGCACCCGGAGGTGGCACTCAGAGCTCTGGGTGGGGACAAGGTGGGACTGCCTGTGCTGGGAGGGCTTTTCCAGCCCCAGGGATTTGGGGATTCTGGTCTAGTGGAAGGGGTCCCTGCCCATGGCAGGCGGCTGGAACTCGATGATCAATCAGGTTCCTTCCAGCACAAGCCCTTCTATAATTCCATAAAGGCTCTTACATCCCCAAATCAAAACGTTGGAAGAAACCAGGTTTCAAACAGCAAAACACAGCCCTGTTTGTGAGGCCATCAGCACTGAGCAGGTTAAAAACTGCCACCTTCTCCGACTTCTGTCTCTAATTACCCCGAAGCAGTGCGGGAGAGGCAGAGCTCCGCCGGGATTGGTGTGTCAGGCAGAAAAACATCTCTGGTCCCTGCAGAGCAGAGTTCCCCGCGGAGGCGGCGGAGTGTTTGGGGCTGGGACAGCAATTCCCTGCTCTGCCAGAGGGGCTGTGGCGCCTGGCTCCACTCCTGTCCCTCCTGCCCCTGCCTGGGAGCTGTGCTCCCTGTCCCTGTGCTCGCCACGGAAGAATGAAGCTTCAGGGAGAGCACCATCCACACAGGCAGCTGCCTGGAGGGAGGTGAAGAAGGAAATTGTCAGGATTTGCGATTCCTGGGATGTTTAAAGCCACATGGAAAAAAGGGGGAATGTCCCCAGAGTGCAGGTGACCCAAAAGCCCAAAGCACCCGTGAGGTTCCCAGCACAGCCCCGACAGCCCAGCTCCAGCTGCTGGCCCTGCTGGGACAGTCACAGTGTCACATCTGTCTCCTGCCTGTGACTGGTGGCCATGCTGGGACAGGCTGGGATGGTCACAGTGTCACAGCTGTGTCCCAGCTCCAGCTGGAGCATGGTCAGCACCACAGCGTGGGCTGTGAGCCAGGGGGAGGGGTGCTCTCAGACACTCCAACATTGGCACTTTTTGCCCTGAAATTCGCTGTTTCTTGACCAAGAAGAGCACTTGGCAGCTCAGTTTACACTGAGGAGCAGCACAGCGCTCCCAGCTCCTCACCCTGATGGGGAACACCACCCTTCTGCTCACGGTCAGGGCAGAGCCNTACACTGAGGAGCAGCACAGCGCTGCCAGCATCCTGAGAGCTGCAGGGCTGGTGACAAGGGTTCAAATCTCTGAACGTGAACCTACATGAACCTGCTGCCGTCTCCCACCCTCCTTACCTCCTCCTGCTATCCCTGGGCTGGAGGAGGAGCAGTTCTGGATTTTCTTCCCCTTCTCCACCGTGTTTGGCCTCGCCCTGATGGGGAACACCACCCCTCTGCTCACGGTCAGCCTGCAGGAGCCCGTGTTCCTCCTCCTGGCCGTGCAGCCTGCATTGGCCTGGTCCTGTCGACCTCCAAGCCACCAAAATGCTCAGCACCTCCTGGCTGGGCTCCAGGGTGTTGGATTAACACCCAGCTCTACAGAGAGGGGCAACTGAGAGGTGTTTACAAGGCTTCATTCCATTCTCAGTCTCACAGATGGGTGAGACACAGAAGATGTTCCATGCAACACCTGTCAATCAGAAGCAAAACTATTTCCTGGTTACAATCCATTAGAAATGTTTTTCAGCCTCTTAGCTTTTGCCACACAGTGCTGCTAATGCTTTTAACACCAATCACTATTGTTTTTACCCCACGTGGTTTTGCTCCAATGCCTCTTTCCCAGTTCTAACTCTCCCGAGTGCCTGTTCTGTTTGCATGGCCATCTTTTGAAACTTGTTCCCAGTTCCATTTCTCTCTCAGCAATGTCTGTTCTATCGCACAGCCTTTCCAAGTCAGCACACCTTATCTCAGAGTTTGCACACAGATGTACAGGACTGTGCGAGCTTTCAGTCAGGCTTGGCGAATCTACAAATCCATTTCCCATATCAGGCAGATCAGGTGAGCCCCCAGCTGCAGAGCTGCCCCAGCACAGGAGGAGCTGGAGCTGCTGCAGAGAGCCCAGAGGAGGCTCCAGGATGAGCAGAGGATGGAGCAGCTCTGCTGGCAGCAAAGGCTGGCACAGCTGCCATTGTTCAGCCTGGCCAGGAGAAGCTTTGGGCTGAGCTCAGTGTGGCCTTGCAGGGCCTGGAGGAGCCGGCAGTGACCACTGTCTGCACAAAAAGGGCTGCTATTGTCATGGGAATTGGGAATGTGTGAGCTCCCTTGTGGGATTCACCTCCCTCCCCGGGGGTTCCCTGACCAGGAATCCCCTCTGAAAAGTCTGTGCCGGGCTCTGAACCGGGAATGAGACCTTTTTTCAGCTTTGCCAGGTGGATAAGTAGGACTGAAATCTTCTCCTCCCATTTTTCATCTTGGCCAGGTGGATAAGCAAGACTGAAATCTTCTCTTCCCAGCGTGCAGAGGTAGTTCCTGGACAGCCCAGAGCTCTCCGCTCCAGGAGAGGGTGATGTGGTTATTGCTGGCTCCATTCGTGCTGGGAAATGGCACCCCAGATGCACACGCAGGCACATCCAAGCCCAAAGCGTGCCCCCCTCGGGCTGGCAGATGTTCACAGCGCTGCTTTTTGGCACCCACAAGCTGCTGGGTGCTTGGCAGAGCCCGGCTGCGCTGCTCCCAGCTGTGCTCGGCTCCGAGATGCACAAACTGCCTGGCACAAAGGCTCTTCCCTCAGGCCTCTCTGCCAGGGGCGTTTTTAGAGAAGGAAACCGTCATCAAGCCTGAGGTTTTTTCACAGAAGGAAGGAAAATAGAGGTGCAAATGATCCAAGATGATGATGATGATGATGATAATAATAATAATGATAATGATGATGATGATGATGATGATGATGATGATGATGATGATAATGATAATAATAATAATAATAATAATAATAATAAGAATAATAATAATAATAATAATAATAGATCTGAAGTGAGGGTGAGGCTCTGTGCCAGCAGCACCCACACCGAAGGGACTCAGGAATCTCCTCCTCAGAGCACCGAGCCCACAGTGAGCACTGGGCCCACGCTCAGCTCAGCTCGGCTCTCCAGGTGAGGGGGTGCCCTGGCAGTGCCAGGTCCTGCTGGGTGCCCGGGGCTTCCCCTCACGGTGCTGCTGGGCGGGAGAGCCCGAGCAAGGAGCAGGGAGCTCCCCCCGCCCCGCTCCTGAGCTGGGATGTGTGTGAGACACACGCCTGCTTTCCTCCGCCCCTTCAGCCAGGATGTCGCCCTGCAGCGCTTTTCCTTCCCGGAGCAGCACAGCCGGCAAGGATCAGGTCTGGCAGTGGAGGCACAGCTCCCCGTGCCCCAGCAGGGCAGGGAATCCATCACCACCCATCACCGTCGTCCAGACAGGCTTCTCCAGCTCCGAACTGATTTGCAGGAGCGTCCCTCTCCTGGCTGGGAGCTGATCACAGAGGTGAAATTCCCTCCTGCTGGTTCAGCCAAGCCAGAACCCCAGATCCCCATGGGCTCAGGGACACAAAGCTTTGCTGCGTGTCCTGATTGCTCTTCCACGAGTTTGGGGAATTCCTCTGCAGGATGAGCAGGATCTGCTGAGGGGTCTACAGCTGTGTCTGTGCAGCACCCGCAGCTGTGGAGCTGTGCCCCCAGGAGCCGCAGAAACAGCAGCAATTACCAGAATTTATCTGTCATCCACGCCGGCCCCCGAGGGCGCAGGGGAGCCCCTCTTTCAGGCCTAAGGCAAACCCAGAACTTTTTGTTTCCCCTCGTTTCTGAGTTCATTCACCATTCCAGTTGCTGCTGGCATTGCTGCAACCCAGGCTGCTCCCAGTGCCAGGCATTTCAGTCGATATTTATTAGGAAAATACACAGCAACCGTAATTCTTATCAGGAATGTTGTTATTGCAGCCACAGCTGTGAGGCAAATCAGACAACGTGCACACAGCCAGCGCTCGAGTCTCCCACAGAGCTGTCAGCCCAGGGCTCCCCAGCCCAGCCCACAGAGCCCTCAGGGAAATGCTGAGCTCTGGGGAGCACAAATTGTGACAGAAAAGCCATGCTCAAAGGGCTCGAGCTTTGAGTGCACAGCGCTGCCTTGGGGCTGTAAGGGAAAAATTAAAAGCAAGCAATAAAATGCCACTCAAGCTGACACTAATGAGTTCCTGACTTGCCCACTGCTCTTTTTAGGGGCTGGTGTGGGAGAAGTTAAACTTTTCCAGCCCCCAGCTTTCAAGGAACTCACGCTCAATCCGTCTATGCGAGCAGGGAAGGTGGCGTTGTTTAATTGAGGGCTGAACTCGTCAGCATGCCAAGAGAAATGGAAATGGAGTATTTTCAACTGCCCCACGTCTCAGACAAAGCTCCAGACATCTGCGCCTCCGCTCCTCGCTTCAGCAGCTCAATAATTAGCTTGATAGGTTAAATTAGCAGACAGCTTTCCAGTGTGTTCTAATGGCCTCCAACAGGAAAATACCGATTTAAGTGTTTGAATCTGAGTGTGCAAACTGGGATGTGCATGGCATCCTCATCCTCTGCAACATCCCACAAAGACGAGCAGATGGATTTATTCACTCTGTGCATCACCCACTGTTCTGGTCTTGGTAAAAATGGGTAAAAACCGGGACAAAATGGGTAAAAACTGGACAAATCTCCAGCCATGGGGAGCAGGGGGATGGATCCTCCTGTGTGGGAGCAGGCTGGCAGGTGGGGATCCGGCACAGGATCCCTCTGATCTCGGGGGGCCTTTGCAGCCTCGGTGATTCCGGGATTCTGGTCGGTCGTTCCGCACAAAAGCTTCTCACTCCCTTCTCCACACGCCTGACAAAAGCTTTCCCGAGGCGGAATTTTGTGGAGAGAGGGGTGGGAGGGGCCGAGGAGAAGGAGGAGCGGGGCGTCCTGCCTGCACTCAGCCCTCACCCGAGCCGGGCAGAGAACGGGGGAGGCCGGCGCCCAGGAACCGCTGCCAAAGTCACGCACGGAGGGGTCTGGTCTCCGGGGTCGCTGTGGGCAGGCAGCGAGAACTCCTGCACCCCGGGTGAGGCTCGGGGGTAGGAGAGAGGAACTCAGCGGCCCTCGGAAGTGCGATTGCTGCACGTGCCCGCTCTCTGCTGCAGGGAATTGGGGCTGGAAGGGCGCTGACAGAGCGGGGAGCAGGCGAGGGGGCGGAACAAAGGAACGGTGAGGCAAATCGGCTCTGCCAAGTCCCTCCGGGGTTTCCTTTCTCCAGAGCCACCCAGGGATCCGAGCCCTTTCAGCGTGCGCAGGCTGTTTCCGCGGGGCTCTGCAGCGCTGCCGCCGTTGCCATGGCATCGGATGGTGGCGCGGCGACAGCGAGAGGCTGTGATGCCGCTGCCAGCCGGCCCTCGCACACGGGGCTCGTGGGGACACAGGGAGGGCTGGCCCCGTCCCTGCAGTCCCTCCTGTCGCCCGGGCCGCGCGGATTAGGGCCACCCTAGGAAATCTGCAGGGATCCCTTCGTGCCACAGGCCGGGAGATTTTCTGTCCAAATATCTCTGAGAGGCGACACGGCGTCAAAAGCTGCCTGAAACTGTCCCTGCAGGAGCACGGGTTCTCTGGGCAAGTCGGGAGTTGCCACTCAGTTCCTGGAGAAAGCAACATCTTCATTTACCTCTCGAAAGCGGTGAAGCATGGTTTAAACTTCAGAGCAGGTGTTTGTCAGTGCCCCTCCTTCCCGCGGTGTCAGACACGGCAGACACATCCCAGGGGAGCTGCTGCTGTGATCGCATCCCAGCCCCACCAGCCCGGGCTCCTGAAACGCTCCACGGCGCTGCCACTCCTGACAGAATTCCCTCGAGAACCGTGCCTGGGAATACATGAAAAACAAATCACCCCGGCAGGGGCAGCACAGAGCTGCTTAAAGAGTGTCTTTGGCTTGTGCTAAGAAGTGAACTGGGGACTTTTTCTGCTCCAGCACTGCTGGTAAGAGTGGGGATAAGTCCAGATAAAAATAATTACACCTGATAGTCCCCTGGCTCACCTGCTCCTGACTAACATTTGAATAAGAGTTCTTTAAAAGACGCTGGGAGCTGCAATCAGCACAGATTTGGTTCAGGTCTGGTTTAGAAAAGATGGAAAACTCCCGGGTCCCTCTGAACCGCATTATGCAGCTCTGGCACGGGGGGAAGCTCACCCCAGCAGGATGATGGATTGCTCTCCCTCAGCATCACAAACCTTTGATGAATGAGCTGCCCATGGTGCTGCCTGGGAAAGAGGGGAAGAGAACGTCCCCAGCAACAGCGGGCAGCAGTGACTGAGCAGAACTCAGGAGAGGAGGATTGCTCTTCGGCAAAATGGGGGGGAAAAGGCTTTGGGAAATAGGGATAAATTCTAGAAATCACTGTTGTGCTCTGTGCTTGGATTCCTCGGCCATTGGGGGATGGCAGCTCGGCTCCTGGAGCCCACCATGAAAATCACATGAAAATCAGTGGTTTGGGTTGGAGGGACCTCAGAGCCCTCCCAGCCCACCCAGTGCCACCCCTGCCATGGCAGGGACACCTCCCACTGTCCCAGGGTGTCCCAGCCCCAGTGTCCAGCCTGGCCTGGGGCACTGCCAGGGATCCAGGGGCAGCCCCAGCTGTGCCAGGGAACAATTCCTGCCCCAAATCCCATCCAATCCCACTCTGAAGCCATTCCCTGTGTCCTGTCCCTCCATCCTTGTCCCCAGTCCCTCCCCAGCTCTGCTGTCCTTCCTACCCCCAGGCCTGGCTTGCAGGAGGAGACCTGTTTATTCAGACAGCTCACTCATTTCTGCCTGGAGTCCATGAACCACCATGTTCTGAGGAAATTATTTATATCTGTCGTGAAGCCTATGAAAACCATGAAATATTTGGGGGTTTGGTGACTCTGTGCCTGCCCAGTCTCCCTGCAGGGAGAAAAACCCTTCGGGACTTGCTGTGAATCATCTTCTCTCCTTCTCAGTGTGTACCTTGATAGCAGGAACCAAACGCCTCTTTTTTCAGGTTTCTGACACCCTCCTGTGGGTCAAGGCAGGGAGAGGAGTGCCCAGAGCGGTGGGCGAGGCAGGGACAGAGCACAGTGCACAGAAATCCTGGCGTGTAGAGCTCTGCCCAACATTTTCCCTCAGAGGAGAGCACGTCCCTTCAGCCAAGCGTCGCTTCTGCCGTGGCACGCTCTGCTCAGAGGTGCCTCCCGGGCCAAGAACAAGCCCTGCCCGAAGGAGTCCTGCTCTGCAGACACCTGAACCCACCCAAAACTCACATCCAGGAAATTAGGTCTGTGCTGCTGGCAGAACGGAGCCCCCCTGAACTGCAGAGTGGGTGGCGCAGGGTGGGAGGGATGCGAATAAACAAAGTCTGGACGGGCCTTGATAGCAAAATGTTTATCTAGGAGCTGCCCCCACCCAGCTGGCTGCTGGGCCTGCGTGACTCAGCTGATTTTGGGTGGCTTTTATGCCAGGGATGAGCCAGGGTAGATTAAAGTCTTCAAATTGTTTATCCTCCCCCCTGAAAAACATGAATCCTCTCAATTTCCCTTGTCTAGGAGAGACATGCAGGTTTTACAGTGAAATTCTAAGTAGTTCCTCCGAGCAAAGTCCCCGGTGTGTGACCCCGGGTGCGGCAGGACTTTACCAACCCAATATCCTGAAAGCACAACTTCCAGAGGCAAATCCCCCCCAAACAACCCCAAACCCCCCAGAACAAAGGCAGGGGGGATTTTCCCTGCCCCTGCTGGAGCTGACCGCCCAGCCAGCCATCCCCCCAAGCCCTCCACACCCTCAGGGACACACAGACGCAAGGCAGCCTTCACAGGATGAGCTTTATTTGGCTGTTAGAAGCTGCTGGCTCCAGCAGGCAGCGGGCGCGGGACGCTGCCGGCGGCTCCTGTGGCTCCTCAGTGGTATTTGCGGGCCAGAGCGTGGGCAACCACACGCACCAGCTTCTGCCAGGCAGCCTGGCACTCGGGAGTGAAGTCCTTGCCGAAGTGGGCGGCCAGGACGATGACCAGGATGTCACCCAGGAGCTGCGGGGACAAGAGCAGCCTCAGGTTAGCAAAGCTCCGTACGGCCCCCGCACAAACACTCACGTTACACCCAGGGAAACCTCCGGGAAATGCGTGGTCTTAAAAACCTCCCCCAGGTCCGTTTTAGGATGCACCTTAAGCTTGGTCTCTGCTCTTACTCTAAAGGTTCACGTTCTGCTGCTGTACAGGAAGAGTAACTAAAAATTCCCCAGAGATTTTTAGAGTAGATTTTCCTTTGTCCCTTCTGGAGTTTCTCTCAAGCAGAAGACCCAGCCGAGCTGCCAGCGCAGGAGGAGCCGGCGCTTGGCCCCACAGAGCACAAACAAGGAGCTCCTGCTGACATGGGGGGGTTTCTGCCAGCACAGGGACAGACCCTGGGGTTAATCCCCCACTGAGACACTCCCAGCCAAAGCTTTCTCTCTGCAGATCCTCTTTTGCTTCTGGCATCCCTCCTGCTCCTCACTCATCTCTCTGTGCTCCTCTGTGCCAAGTTTGCTCTTGCTCCTGTTCCCCCGTGGCTCAAACCTCTAACTGCTCAACAACTGCCTTCACTTTGCTCTCCGCCTCCATTCCCTCACTGAAACCACCGTTCCCGTCCCCTCCCCACGGCCCCCGTCACCCCTCAGCCCGTGCGATGCCCTCTCACCAGCCTGCGCTGGGTCCCTTCCCTCTGTGTCCCTCTGCACCTGCCCCTCAGGCCAGCCCCCAGCCCCCTCCTCCCGCCCTGCGCTGCGGGGTAAATCCCTCTCCTGCTGGGATCAGGGCTCAGGACGCTCAGGGCCACGGCGGCTCACCCTGAAGTTCTCGGGGTCCACGTGCAGCTTGTCGCAGTGCAGCTCGGACAGCTGGGAGAAGGTGTTCTTGATGCCGTCCAGGTTCTTGACGGCTTCCCCGAAGGAGGTGAGCACCTTCTTGCCATGGGCTTGCACCTTGGGGTTGCCCATGACGGCGGTGGCGCTGGACAGGTTCCCGAAGGAGGCGAAGAACCTCTGGGTCCAGGGGTAGACGATCAGCAGCCTGGGGAGAGACACAGACAGGCACGGTCACATCCACGCTCCCGTGGCCGGAGTGGTTTCCCCGTGCAGCTGAGCCGAGGTCCCCAGAGCTGCACCTACCTGGCCAGGGCCTCGCCGCCGCACTCGGCCACGTTGACCTTGCCCCAGAGGCCGGTGATGAGCTGCTTCTCCTCGGCTGTCCACTGCACCATGTTGCTGGCAGAGGGTTGTGCGTGGGTACGGAGAACTCTGGGCTCTTGCTCCCGAAGGGTCGCACGCTGGGGAGCCGCTGCCCGGCCCCGCTTTTATGGCCTGCGCGGGCCCCTCCTCTCCCCGGTGCTCCCCTCCATTGGCCGCGCCCCGGGGGCCCCGCGGCCCTGGCACGCAGGGGAGGGGACAGCACATCAGGGTGGGGCCCCAGGGCAAGGTGCCCAGACCCGGCGCTGGGCTCTGCTGGCCACCCACCCTCCCGTCTCTGATTTCCAGCCCCGCTGAAGGGGGGCATTATCTCCACGCAGAGTCCGTACGGCTCCCTGCAGCAGCTCCCCGAGGAAGGGGCCGGGCCTGGTGCCCCTTGGACGGTGACAACCCCTGGGGCAGGAGACGTGGGCCTGGGGCTCTTGGGTTCTCCCTCTGAACGCAGCAGGTTCTCCTTCTGTCAGGGTTTGGGCTCTCCCTTTGCTCTCCCTCTGCTCTTTGAGGGTGTGATTAACTCCGGGGGGGCACTGCTGAAACCATGGCAAGGCCTTGCAGCCAAGAGGGAGCTCCCGTCCCAGAGAACCTCCAGGCAAAGGCTGCAAGGGAGATGTCACAACCCAGGGCAAACCAGCTGCCTGCAGGGTGTTGGCTCACAGGCCAGCAGGAGAGGTGGGAAGACTGGGATTACTGGGATCACACAGAATCCCCAAATCCCTGGGGCTGGAACAACCCTCCCAGCCCAGGCAGTCACACCTTGTCCCCACCCAGAGCTCTGAGTGCCACCTCCAGGTGCCACCTGCAGGGATGGGCACTGCAAACCTCCCTGGGCAGCTTTTCCCAATCCCTGAGCTCCCTTTCCAGGAGGAAAAACCCATCTGCACAGATGTGCAGCCTGAGGAGGGCCTGGCCCAGCACTCAGCAGCCGGATAATCAGTGGTGTTCCTGAGCTGGGGGTCCCGGGGCTGCTCCTGCGCCCAGCTGAAGGGGGCAGGTGGGGTGCAGGGGACAGGGATGGAGCTCCTGGGGCTGCCCTGGGAACTCCCTGCTCAGGGAGTGCCCTGGAGGGCTCCGGGTGACCTTGGGGCAAAGCGTTGGTGTTTGCTCCTGCCCACTGCAGGAGGGGGCTTGTCCCAAGGACCCCGGTCAGGCTGGGGGTGCCGCTGCTCCCCAGCCCTCTGCAATCAGCACTGCGGGGTTTCCTGGAATCACAGAACCCCAGGCTGCTTTGGGCTGGAAGTTTTGGGCTGAAATCTCATCCGGTCCCATCCCCTGCCGCGGGCAGGGACACCTTCCACCACCCGGGTTCTTCTGAGTCCCACCCACTGATGGTTGTGTCTGTTACACTCTGCCCTCGCTAATCTAAGAATGACAGGGACTTAAAAAAAAACAAAACCCCAAGCCAACAAAACCCCTCATGCAGGAAACTACAGGCCATGGCCCCAGTCTCCCTGTCACTGCTCCCACTGCACATTTTTGTACAATTCTGCTCCACTCGCCCTGTGAAAGTCCTAAAACATTAAACCAAGCAATGTTACCCGATGCCTCCAAAAAGTGCCAGAGCATTTCTGTTTGTATTTTGTGGTGTTTATTTGGGTTTTGTCCTGAACATTGCCCTGGGATCTCCATCTCAGACCAGTTCCACTTGCATGAACGAGATCGTGGCTCACGTTATCCCATGTCTGTGAGCGTTTGCTCCCCCAGCCGCCCTGTCCCTCCCTCCCCGTTCCCACAAAGAGCCGGACATCTCCGTGTGGCTGCAGCAGTGGTGTTTATTGGGTGGTCAGAGCCCAGCAGGACCCCAGCAGGACTCCCCAGGAGCGTCTCTGGGCAGGAAGGTCCCCAGGAGGCTCAGTGGTACTCGTGGGCCAGCGCGTGGGCCACCACACGGACCATCTTCTGCCAGGCGGCCTGGCAGGCGGGGGAGAACTCCTTGCCGTAGTTGGCAGCCAGGACAACGATGAGGATGTCACCCAGGAGCTGGAAGAAGGGAGGAGAAGCCATCAGCTGGTGCTGCCCCCGCGCCCCTCCCCAGCGTCGCACTGCGCTCTGGGGACTCGCAGCAAAGCAAGGAGCAGATTTGTCCTGGCCCAGCCTGTGCCCTGCCGTGCCCCGGGGTCCCTGGGTGTGCTGGATCCTCCCCCAGCACCTTCCTTTGCCTCCTTGCAGTGTCCTCCCTCGGCTTCTGCTGGGTTCACCCCTTCCTTCTCCATCCCCACTGCCCTGGTTGTCCCTGGGCTCAGAGCCCCTGTGCCAAGGTGGCTGTGCCTTCCTTCCCTTCTGGTTTAACCAAGCTCAGCTCTTCTCTCCAAACCCCGTCTCAGTCCTTCCCTTCTGGCGGCTCCAAGACGTTTCTGTCTGACCAGGACACATTTGTCTGTGCGTTTCTCCCCATTCCCCTCTCACAGATCCCAGCCCCATAACTCCTCTCTGTTCCCCCAAATGTGACTCTCCTCTCCCCCCGACTTCCCCCGCCCTCCACGGGCTCTCAGACAGCCCCAGGGTTTCTCTCGAGGTCTCACTGACGTCCAGAGCCCAGACCCTCTGCTCAGCCAAGGCTGGAGCTGAGCACGGCTCACCCTGAAGTTCTCGGGGTCCACGTGCAGCTTGTCACAGTGCAGTTTGCTCAGCGGAGCAAAAGATTTCTTGATGCTGTCCAGGTTCTTGATGGCATCCCCGAAGGAGGTGAGCACCTTCTTCCCATGGGCACGCACCATGGGGTTGCCGAGGATGGCCGTGGGGCTGGACAGGTTCCCGAAGGAGGCGAAGAACCTCTGGGTCCAGGGGTAGACGATCAGCAGCCTGGGGAGAGATGGAGGGACACAAGCAGACACAGAGATATTGATGTTCCTGTGGCCGGAGTGGTTTCCCCGTGCAGCTGAGCCGAGGTCCCCAGAGCTGCACGTACCTGGCCAGGGCCTCGGCGCCACACTCGGCCACGTTGACCTTGGCCCAGAGGCCGGTGATGAGCTGCTTCTCCTCGGCTGTCCAGTTCACCATGGTGCTGGCAGAGGGTGGCCCGGGCTTCCGTGAATGATGCCGAGGACGTGGCTCCAGGGGCTGCCCCAGGGATTTTTATACACGGCTCAGCCTAATCTCAGCGCGGGGCGCCGCTGCCTGGGGCCGGGGAGGGAGCGGGGCTGCAGCAGGGCAGATAGTGGGTTTGGATGCTGGCCAAGGGGGAGAGAGGCCCTTTCCCCCTTGTCCCTGACAGGACAGCGAGCATCACCTCAGCCCCGAGCTCAGGTGGAGCTGCCTGGGATCCCGGGGTGGACCCCCAGTGTCCCTGCTGGGAACGCCACCCCCTCCTGCCAGTGAACCCTTCTGGGTGCTGTGCACGTGGAGTCATGGAATCCCAGACTGGGCTGGGATGGGAGGCACCTCAAAGCCACCCAGTGCCACCCCTGCCATGGCAGGGACACCTCCCAGTGCCCCAGGCTGCTCCGAGCTGGCCTTGGACACTTCCAGGGCAGCCGCAGCTTCCCCGGGCACCCAGAGAGCCCCAAGGCACTTCCCAGCTGACAGAAGCCAAAAACACGAGTTTAAACTCCCTGAGAATGAATTCTGAGGCCTTCTAAACTTGGAGGTTATTGAGCCATGGAGAAATTTGAAGGAAGTCTGCTGAGCTGGGCTGGCCCAGGGGCCGTTTGCAGCAGTGGCCACTGGTCCATGACACGGTCGGTCGGTGACACAAGCTCCCCGTGAGGCAGGTACGGCCCCCAGGTGCCTGCGAGGGTGGTGGGATGAGCCTGGCCAGGACTGCACCAGCTCTGAGCTGCCCTGCACCCTGTGAGACCTGGCAAAAGCCAAAGGCAGTCACAGCCCAGACAGTCCCAGCCCCGGGCTCACCCTGGTGCTTCATTCATTTTTATAAGAAAGCGTTAATTTTGGTTTAAAATCCCCTGCTTGCTGCAGCAGCCTGGCTGGGAGGTTTGGGGAGCTCCCAAATCCCAGCACAGGGATTGCCTGCTGAGGGAGCTCCCTGGGGACACAGCAGGGGAAATGTTCACCTCGATGTGCAGAGCATGGGCAATTTCTGTAGCTCTTTTTGAGTCTGCAGAGTCCAAGGGAGATCTCCTTTCCCCAGTGCAAACCCAGCCACACCTGACAGCTCGTTCCCAGCTGCTCCCCAGACAAAACCAGGCCCTGCTTCAGCCTGGGGTGGGTTTCACCGTGCCCAGGACCCTTCCCTCGAGCATCCTTCCAGCTGGCTGCTCCCTTTGGTGTGGGTGGAGGATCTCTGAACTCCTGCAGCCACGGGAATGGTTTAGATTGGAGGGGATCTTCAGGATCACCTCATTCCACCGCCCAGCACAGGCTCTGACTAGGCCAGGCTGCTCAAGCCTTGGCCACACACTTGCCCCCTTCCCTTTAGAGAAAACCATCCCAGCGAGGGCCACAGGCAGCTGCAGGGAGGGCCCTCGTGCCCCAAGCAGAGTTTTTGGGTCTCTGATTGCAGCAGTGTCCCCGCCAAGCTTTACAGAGCCCTTATCAGCAGCAGTGGCATCTGTGCCCAGGCTCTGCGCTGGAGCCACGCCAGCCTCTCTCCTCCAGAACGTGCAGGGCCTTGTGCCTTAAGCCAGCACGTCCTGAGCGTGTCTTTGTTCCCATTTTAAAATTCTTTTCCCCCCAGAGCTGCTGGCAGGGTGGGACCTTTGCCTGCCTGGCTGTGCAGGATAGAGGGGTTAAAATATCAGGAGAAAGGCAGAATATTTATCCCTAAATCATGCAAAACAAGGGTTTCATCTTTCTGAGACACCAACATGTCCCAGAGCTGCAGTGGGGCAGGTCTCTTGTTGCTTTTTAGGCTGTTCCTGTAAAAACGTTGCTGAAACTGAGAATCTTTCAATTCCGGTGAAAAGATGTGCTTCCATTAGGCCAAAATGAGTTTTAAAAAGGCTCTAACCCACCCCGTGTGAAAGCTGCCCTCAATCCCCTGCTCTTGGGGATCGTATACATTTCGGACACCAAACTCTGACCAAGATGCACCAGTTTTCATCACTGACGCAGGAAATGCTTTTGATCGACTTAACTCATCAGTGACCAACGACGGAGAGGTAAATTTCTGCCTAACCAGTGAATCTGTGCACATTTATATCCTTGCCAACGTCCTAGGAGGAGAGGCCCAGGGCCCACAGGCAGCCACAGAGACACAGAACACAAAGAATTCCAGAAAACGTGGTTTTTATTGTTTGTTACAGACGCAGAAGCCTCCCGGGGCCTCAGTGGTACTTGCGGGCCAGGGCGTGGGCCACCAGCCCCACCAGCTTCTGCCACGTGGCCTGGCAGGCGGGGGTGAAGTCCTTGCCGAAGTGCGCGGCCAGGACGATGACCAGGATGTCACCCAGGAGCTGTGAGGGGAAGGCAAGAGGGAAATCGGGTCAGCAGGGGGCTGGGCACCCCTGCACCCCACACAGCACCCAGCTCCCCAGTGCGTGATGGGGCTGTGGCGTCCTGTCAGCTGCAGGACAAGAGAGAGGCCTGTGCTGGCCGTGGGCATGAGGCTCCACCTGCTCCATCTCTGCCTCCTCTCACATTTTCCAGCCTCTAGACACTGTTCTGCCTTTCCTTTTCCTGCTGTGAAACCCCACACCGACTTCAGCTGCGGGTCAGTGCCTCGTCCACCTTCTACCTCCCCAAAGCCAGGCTTAAGCAGAGGCTGAAGCAGAGGCCAACATCCTGCTCCTTTTCTGCAGCCATGCCTGCACAAGCCCCCAGACTTTTAGAGATCCTCCCTCCGTTTGTCACCAAATTTGTCCTTGCAGCCCAGAGCCCAGCATTGCCCTGTAATATCGGATTTCCAACCTCCCCCTGTCCCCCAGTTCCTCTAGCTGGAGCCACGTCCTGTTTGGTAACTAAAATACAAGTTATGGATGCCCGCTCCAAATCCCCCGGGCACCAGGATGCTCTGGGGAAGGAAGGACAGAGAGTAAAGCCCCAGGGACAGCTCACCCTGAAGTTCTCGGGGTCCACGTGCAGCTTGTCGCAGTGCAGCTCGGACAGCTTGGAGTAGGTGCCCTTCAGGTTGTCCAGGTTCTTGATGGCATCCCCAAAGGAGGTGAGCACCTTCTTGCCGTGGGCACGCACCTTGGGGTTGCCCACGATGGCCGTGGGGCTGGACAGGTTCCCGAAGTTGTCAAAGAACCGCTGGGTCCAGGGGTAGACGATCAGCAGCCTGGGGAGAGACACCACAGAGGCACAAACACGCTTGGGGCTGTGTGGGGCTGCAGTGGGGCTGCAGTGGGGCAGTCCCAGCCGCAGTGGGGCAGTCCCAGCTGCAGTGNCCAGCCGCAGTGGGGCTGCAGTGGAGCAGTCCCAGCTGCCATGAAGCAGTCCCAGCCGCAGTGGAGCAGTCCCAGCTGCACCTACCTGGCCAGGGCCTCGGCGCCGCACTCCTCCACATTGACCTTGGCCCAGATGCTGGAGATGAGCTGCTTCTCCTCGGCTGTCCAGTTCACCATGGTGGCGGCGGCTTTGCTGGGCTGCAGGAGGACTCAGAGCCTGGAGCCGAGCCCAGCAAAGCCGGGTTTTATCCCCTGGCCCGGCCGGGCCCGGCCCCTGCAGCGGGGCCATTGGCTGGGCCGGGCGGGGGTCCCCACAGGGGGTTGGGCTGTCCGGGCTGTGGTCACTCTGCACTGAGGTGTGGTCATTGAGGAAGGCCCCGTGAGTCCCTTAACAGGCTGGCTCAGGACACAGGACCCCCTTATCTCCCTCTCCTCCAGCCCTGGCTGCCTGCTCTCCACAGGCACGACCGTTCCACCCATCCCTGCACCAGGCACAGACCCCTCACAGAGCCGCTTTAGAATCACAGAATTGTCTGGAATTGGGTTGGAAGAGATTTAAAGCCCATCTTGTTCCACCCCCTGCCATGGACAGGCACCTTCCAGTATCCCAGCTGCTCCAAGCCCTGTCCAGCCTGGCCTTGCACTCCTGCAGGGGTGGTGCTGGGGAAGCAGAGGGCACCTCTCAGCTCCAGGTTTCCAGGAATGCCCTGTGGGATGCCAGGGTGGGCTCAGCTGTGAACAGGCTCCTCTGCTCTGTCCGTGTGTGCCCACTGGGATCCCTTCAGGGCTCTCTCCCTGCTGGAATTCAAAGCCTTGCACAAGGACAGCAGGACCCTGCCGTGTCATTGCCCCATCAGCAACATCCATTTCCACCGGGCCGAGGCCTGGCTACAGGCTCTTGTTTGACTCTGGCTGTCACCTGCACAGGTGTTTTCCCGGTTTCCAGGCCTCCAGTGTGCTCCCATGCTCAGAAAGACAAAGGCAGGGTGCCTGAGGTGTCAGGCATCCGGACAAAACCACAGGCACTGGAATTGTTCCAGGCCAGGCTGGATGGGGCTGGGAACAACCTGGTGTGGTAGGATGTGTGGTAGAGCTGGAACAGGGTGATTATCCAACCTGATTATCCAAGCCAAACCACAGTTGCACGGTTCGTTGAGTCTGTGGCTCTGAGTCTGTCTGTGGGCAGCTCAGGAGTCTCATCCAGACCTCTGGAATCTTCCAGTTACAGACTGATACTGGAGAAGGCTGGAGAGGGACCTTTTACAGGGGGAGGTAGAAATAGGACAAGGGGGAATGGCTCCCAGTGCCAGAGGGCAGGGCTGAATGGGATTTGGGGCAGGAATTGTTCCCTGGCACAGCTGGGGCTGCCCCTGGATCCCTGGCAGTGCCCCAGGCCAGGCTGGACACTGGGGCTGGGACACCCTGGGACAGTGGGAGGTGTCCCTGCCCTGGCAGGGTGGCACTGGGTGGCATTGGAGGTCCCTCCCAGCCCAAAGCAGTCTGGCTCTCTGATCTCACTGGAGACACCGTGGCACGAGCCCATCACCGTGACCCCATCTGTAGTCCCATTTTAGCTCCTCGGCACAGGGATCTGTGAGCCATTATTAACTTTTCCCATCTGTGGGTGGTGGGAGAGGCGCTGAGAGCAGCCCGGGCAGGCCCTGATAGCGGGGCCGTGGGGCTGTGTGCAGCAGATAAAGGTATCGCCAGGTGCCCAGCGCTGGCTGAGCCCCTCACCTGCACAGCACAGACACGACACGCCCGCGCTTCTGAAGAGATCTGAGGCCTCCAGAAGCTGTCCAAATCCATCCTAGAGAGTACAAGGAGTGCCCAGAACATGTGCAGCCCCGAATTCCCAGGCTGACATTCCCACCACGGGAGGCGGGCAGCGAGGGCTGAGCTGCTCGCCCAGCTGGGGGTGACAGTGCATGGCCTCGGTGGCCTCTGCATTTATTACTGCTCTGCAGCCTCAGTTCCCTGGCGCTGAAATTAAAACCCAGGCTGCGTCCGGGGCCGTTCTTAGCCATGCGCTCGCCTCGCCTCTGATAGGAGATTCATTTTCAGCTCCGCAAGGCTGAACTTTAAAAGGGAAAAGATAATGATGTTTCTCTGCTGCATCTGAACCAGCAGCAGGGAAAAGCTCGGGGAGGGGTGAGCCTGGGACAGGCAGGACACCATCAAACACAGAGGCTGGAGGAGAGTGCTAACTGCAGCATTAACACTATTTTTAAAGTGTGGCCGATAAATGCTGGGTTTCTGGAGCCTGTTGAAGGCAGGGACACGGCTCGTGGTTTAGCCCTGGGCTCGTGGTGAGAAGCCCGCAGGCCTGGGCCCACACTGTGACCCACCAGGCTCTGGTTTTACCGGTGTGGGAGCAGGATGACTTTTCACACATGGTTAATGACGGCCATAAAGAGCTGAGGGGGGAGGAGGAAGGCAGAGTGAACAGGAGGAAGAGAGGCAGAAGCAATTTTCACTCAGGCAGGCCCATTCCAGGCTGCTCTCCTGTATTGATCCCTTTAATGGCCGGTTTAATCCCCACAGCAGCTCTTTAACCTCTCAATCCCTTCAGATGAGCACAATAGCACAGGAATAACAGCAGGTGACTCAGCCAGTTAATCGGATTAGGGCTTTGTGGGCTGTGCATGGGGAGAGTCTGCCACAGCAATGGCCTTTTGCAGCCACTCTGTACATTTTTACATCAGCTCCAGCCAGTCCTGCCACACAGGTCCCACCTCACTGCGCCAGTCTGGGGCTGTGGAATGGTGCTGGGGACATCAGGAACAACTGGAGAGGGACTGGGGACAAGGGATGAAGGGACAGGACACAGGCAATGGCTTCCCAGTGCCAGAGGGCAGGGCTGGGGGGGATTTTGGGCAGGAATTGTTCCTGGCAGGGTGGGCAGGCCCTGGCACAGGGTGCCCAGAGCAGCAGAGCAAAGCCAGGTGCTCCCAGACTTCAGGGAAAGGGGCAGAGCAGCTGCTCTGAACCCATTCAGGACGTGGTCAGCGGTGAATCCAGGGAAATGCAGCAGCCAGTGTGTCTGAACCAGTACAACTTTGCCTGGCTGGGACTGGGTGTTGCCTGAACACGGTAGAACAGAATTTCTGGAAAAGCCATTTTTCCCTTAGAAGGGACAGGGACCCTGGGAGACACCACAGACAGCAGAGGCGTGGGGGCTGCACCGGGGAGACTCGGGGCAGGCTGGAATTCCAGAGCAGAGCAGGATGCCAGCCCTACAAGGAGAGTTGTTCCTTCGGCCCCGGGCACTCTGCTCTCGGCACACAGACATTCCCATTCATTCCTCTGCTCTGGCAATCAGGGGAAATGCAGTGGAGGTTAAATCAATTCCTCCCTGCCCCTGACAAAGTTCTGTCATTTCGGGATCCAGATTTAACCCTTGGTATCTTTTAGGTCTGACCCCAGGAGGAGTGGAGCACCCCTTGCTCTGACCGCTCCAGCCTGACCTGCATGCCGTGTAATCATAGAAACACGGGATATCCTGAGCTGGAGGGGACAGAGTCCCCAAATCCCCGAGGCTGGAACAGCCCCCCAGAGCCCATCCAGTCCCACCTTGTCCCGACCCAGAGCTCCGAGTGCCACCTCCAGGTGCCACCCGCAGGGATGGGCACTGCAAACCTCCCTGGGCAGCTTTTCCCAATCCCTGAGCTCCCTTTCCATGGGGAAATTCCTCCTGAAAAAGAACCTACAAGGACCATTGTGTCCAGCTGCTGACCCTGCACAGGACCACCCCAAGAATCCCAACACGTGCCTCACTTCTCATACAAGAATGTTTTAGTTGACTTGGAGCCTTTCACTCTATTGCTGTAATTTTATAGGAGTCCTCCTGGGTCTGGAGTGTGGGTCCTGGGTGACACTGCTGGGGGCTGGATGCAGCAGAAATGCACCAGGAGCTGCTGGGCACAGCAGGACACCTGCCCCGCCCTGTTTGTGCATCCCTGTGCCACCCTGTTTGTCCACCCCTATCCCTGTGTCCCTGCAAAGGGACCTTCCAGGATGTGCCACCCCAGTGCCACCCCAGTGCCACAGGGTCCAGAGCTCAGTGTGGTGACAGCAGGAGAGGCACAGGGTGAGGCATAAGAGCCAGGATGTCCGGGGGAAAGCTCAATTCCAGTGAAACTGCTTCTGAGTTACCCCTCAGCACCAGAACTCAGGCAAAACCCTCCAGAAAGGAGCAAAAGCAGGATTTTGATTGCAGACGAGCTGCCTGCGGGGTGTGCTCTTTAGGACAGAGGTTTTCCCGGTGGTTTTGCTCTCCCCCTCGCCCTGCTGGGGCTGCATCTCCCAGCACAGGAGGGACTCAGGCTGCCACCGGCGCTGGGCTGGAGGGGACACTGCGGGGGACACCCGAGGGAGGGACACGGCCCGTGTGGCAGGAGGGAGGGTGAGGACAAGGGGCTGGGGGAGGCAGAGGGGTTTTGCAGCTGTGCCCAGCAGCCCAGCCCAGCGCAGCTCACGGTGCTGTGTCCCACCCCGCGTGCCGGGCTATCAGCGGGACCCCCGCCCGGGCCGTGCCCTGCTCACCCCTATCGCCGCAGGCAGCGCCGGGGCCGCTCCCCAGAGCCTCCCCTGTGATAGCCCCGGCTGTCTGCAGCCCCAGATAAACCCGGGCCAGGTGGCACGGGCTGTTTGCTGGCCGGGCTGACAGGAAACGGGAGGGACACCGGGGAGCTGGGCTGGGCTGCACTGACCGGGATAGACGGATGGACACATCTGTGTCCACACACCGGGCACGGCAGGTGCAGCTCTGCCATGGAATCACAAAATGGTTTGGGTTGAGAGGGACCTTAAAGCCCACCCAGTGCCACCTCTGCCATGGCAGGGACGCCTCCCACTGTCCCAGGGACACCTCCCACTGTCCCAGGGTGTCCCAGCCCCAATGTCCAGCCTGGCCTGGGGCACTGCCCGGGATCCAGGGGCAGCCCCAGCTGTGCCAGGGAACAATTCCTGCCCCAAATCCCATCAAATCCCACTTTGAAGCCATTCCCTGTGTGCTGTCCCTCCATCCTTGTCCCCAGTCCCTCTCCAGCTCTCCTGGAGCCCCACCAGGCCCTGCCAGGGGCTCTGAGCTCTCCCTGGAGCTGCTCCTCTCCTGTCCATGGGGTACACTGGGTTTTCCCATCATGTTTTTCTCTCAGGGCAGGTGAGAGCTGTTACAGGACAGGGTTCAGGGTCTCCCCCACCCCTGCCCGGCGCCCACAGGCAGGACTCACACCAGGACAGAGCGTGTACCAGCACACAGGGTGGGAGGATGGCAGAGGGCTCTCCTCAGCCAGCCCTTCCCTGTGCTCCTGTAGCCACAGGGCCGCTCTCCCCCTCCCCAGAGCTGCCCTGCCCCGTGGCCAGCGAGGGAGCCCAGGGCTCCATGGGCAGACCGAGCCCCGTCGTGCTGCAGGAAAAGCTCCTGAAGCTGCAGGATGGAACAGGGCAGCAGAGAGTCAGAGCAGGTAACCCTCAGCCAGGTGAACGCAGGGCCTTGCTCTCCCTCAGCGAGGCTCCAGTACCTCTCTCCCCGGCCCAGGTGGGCTCCAAGGGTCTCGCTGCTGCTCCCAGCACTACACCTGCCACGGGCCGGGCTGGCTCTGCCTCTCACTGCTTTCCAGAAGGTTCCTTCCTCACAGAGCTCCACAAAAAGTGCCAGCGTTGTCTGGGAGCCACGAGAGCTGGCCTGGACCTCACGGTCCTGGGGCACCTGCTGACAAAAGGTGTCCTGTGTGCGAGGATGGCTCCAGGGGCACCAAGGCAGGCAAGGGCTTCTGTCCTTCTGCTCATGGCATGGCACCAGCCGGGTCAGGAACATGTTTGATGGGTCTTGTTCTGCCTTTACAGCCTTTAAAGGTGGCAGCAGATGAGCCAGACATGTTCCTGTCTTGGGACTGGTTTTGGGGGGCAGACCTGACCCCAGCCTGCCACCGGCCTCTCATTCAGGTGGCAAAAGTGGCTCTGGAAATGGGGTGGAACGTGGGGAAATCCCCCTGCAGAGGATGAGGGGTTGTTTGGGGGCTGGAGGGAAGCTCCCCCTGCCCCGAGGGAGGCTCTGAACCGGCTCCTGGGGCAGAGCCTCTCCCAGTGCCCGGACTGTGGGGTTCATCCCGGCGCCTCAGTGGTCCCAGGGCTCGTGGGGGAGTCAGGGACTGGCCTGAAATCTGGCACTCGCCCTGCTCAGCCAGGGAGTTCCAAACCACAGCTGAGCGGGGATGGGGTCCAGGCACAGCCCACAGGCCCCGGCCCAGGGGACACCTTTGTTTGAGGCTCTCTTCACACACCCAGGCAGAAAGGGAGCTCTGAGACCAGGGTCAGGACCAGGACCAGGGTCAGGATCAGGACCAGGGTCTGGACCAGGACCACGACCAGGACCTGGGTCAGGATTAGGACCAGGGTCAGGATCAGGATCAGAACAGGACCAGGACCAGGACCAGGACCAAGGCCAGGGCCAGGGTTAGGGTGAGGGTTAGGGTGAGGGGTCTCACTGCCGTGCCCAGGACTCGAGCTCATTCTCTGCAGTTTGTGGGATGTTTATGGGCTCTCCCCTCGCAGGCTGCTGGATGAGTTTGCACAGGCTCAGGATGCTGAGTCACGGTGCTGGGCCCGGCCTGGCCGTGCTCAGGGGCTGCTCGGGGTGATAACTGCACAAACAAGAGCCTTGTGGGCACTGATAAGGCAGCCCCTGGCCCCAGGGCAGTGTCCCCGTTCTGCTGAGTCAGGCTCTGACACAGCAGAAAACATTTCTGCTGAGCCAGAGTGGCAGCCGGGGGAAAACAATCGGCTTTTAAAATGTATTATTTGTTATAATACAGGAGGGTGGCTCTGGGCTCCCAGCACGGGCTGCTCACTCTGTGCCAGGGAGGGGCTCAGGACCCTCCTCCGTCTGTGGGGCAGAGCCCGTGGCAGGCTCAGGAGATCCGCATTCCCAAAGGGATGGTGGGACACGTCCTGAGGTCCAGCCCCTCTTCCCCATCCTCCCTTCTGCTGCCCTGCTGCCAGTCTCGTGGGAGGGCGTGTGGCAGTGCCAGCTGCTGCTGAAACCTTTCCTGCGTCCGTCCGTAAGAGAGGGAATTTCACGCCTTGTCCTCCCCTCCCAGGGGATCCCTTCTGCCTGGCTCCCCTGCTCCCCCTGGCACGGTCACCAGCAGGGTCACCGAGGGGCTGGCCTGGCACAGTCACCAGCAGGAGGGTCACTGAGGGGCTGGCCTGGCACAGTCACCAGCAGGAGGGTCACTGAGGGGCTGGCCTGGCACAGTCACCCTCCATGTCTGGGCTGGTGTCCCAAACAGGAGCTGACACCAGAAGCAGGGCCTGGCTTTGCCAAGAGCCCTTTATGAACAGTGGCATCTGGGCTCAGCCTTCAACCACACGTGCCGGTTTCTCTTTAAAATCACAAAGTTCTGTCTTCCCTGGTTTTGTCTCTGCTTCACCTGGAGCGTTTTGCCCGGCTCAGGCTGCACTGCCAGCCTCCTGGAAATTGTTGTCCCACAATTAGCAGGCACTAATTAGGCTGCTGGAGCTTCCAGGGGGTGCTGCAGCTCAGGCTCCTCAGCTGGCCCGTTGGAGTCACAGAATCACAGACAGGTTTGGGTTGGAAGGGACCCTAAAGGCCATCTCATTGCAGCCCCCTGCACTGCCAGTGCCGTGTCCCCAAGTGCCACATCTCGGACAATCTCTGCCCCGAGTGCCACATCTCAGAGACCCTGGCAGAGCTGATCCTCGGGTGAGGGCCCCTGTCCTCCCCTCAGAGCTGTCCCCAGACCCCGTCCCATGGGAAGAGCTTTGGGACACACGGCGGGTGGAAAAGGCTTCCACAGGCCCAAAAAGGAGCGAGACAAGTGCGCAGGAGAGCCCTGGGATCCCAGAGCAGCCTCGGGCCGAGGAGCCCCAGGGGCTGTGGCACTGGGGAGAGCACCGTGGCTCTTCCTCGTGCCCAAACCCTTCCCCAGGGACCTGGGGGACCATGGGCAATGCCAGGCCCAGCTCCTGGAGCAACATCCACCGTGCTGGTGCTCAGGAGACTCGGCCGAGCCACTCTGCCTCAGCGGCTGCACTGCCAGTGCCGGGGGAGCCCTGAGGGCAACTGGGGAGTTCTGAGGAAAACTGGGGAGTCCTGAGGACAACTGAGGAGCTCTGAGGGCAACTGAGGAGCCCTGAGGGCAACTGGGGAGTTCTGAGGGCAACTGGGGAGTCCGGAGGAAAACTGGGGACCCCTGAGGACAACTGGGGAGTCCTGAGGGTAACTGGGGAGTCCTGAGGACAACTGGGGAGTCTGGAGGAAAACTGGGAAGCCCTGAGGGCAACTGAGGAGCCCTGAGGGCAACTGAGGAGCCCTGAGGGCAACTGGGGAGTTCTGAGGGCAACTGGGGAGTCTGGAGAAAAACTGGGGAGTCTGGAGGAAAACTGGGGATCCCTGAGGATAACTGGGGACCCCTGAGGGCAACTGGGGAGTCTGGAGGAAAACTGGGGACCCCTGAGGACAACTGGGGAGCACGGCGACACCCGCATGGCCAGAGCCAGGAGCCGTCCTGTCCCCCGAGAGGGAGGTGTGGAGCCGGGACCCTGCGGATCCCCCTCTCCTGTGTCGGGACTCGGCCAATTCCCCTCCCCTGTGCCGGGCCGTGCCCCGGGCGGGCCGAGCCCCGCGGGCTGCGAGCGGCTCGATGCTTCCCTCTGCCGGGGCTGCGGGGGCGGCGTGCGGGGCGAGGGATGAGGGAGCGGGGATGCGGCGTGAGGGGCGCGGGATGCAGCTGTGGGATGAGGAACGTGGGGTGAGGGATGTGGGGTGAGGGATGCAGGTAAGGGAGGCAGGTGCAGAGGCAGGAGATGGGATGAGATGCAGAATCCAGAGGCAGGAGGCAGATGCAGGATGCAAGAGGCAGGTGAGTGTGTGGAAAATGCAGGTGTGGATGTGGATGGGGGTGCAGGAGGTGGGATGCAAATGTGGATGCAGATGCAAATGCAGATGCAGGTGTGGATGCAGGGTGAAGGAGGTGGATACAGATGCGGATATGGATGTGGATGCAGATGTGAATGCAGATGTGAATGCAGATGTGGATGCTCCAGTCCCTGCCACCCCCATCACCCTGTGGCCTCAGCCTGCGGTGTGGGCTCCCCAGCTCACCACGGAGCAGAACCATCTCCACAGAATCACACAGGTTGCCCCGTGCCAGATTCACCCAGAGGCTCTTGGAGCCACGTCCAGACCTTCAGGGGAAGGGTCTTTCTTCTGCTCTTCCTTTTGTCCCATTCCTCCTTTTCCTGGGGCAGGGAGACAGCCCAGAACTCGAGTCCCCATCAGAGGGTTCTCTCCTGCATGGCTCCTGCAGACGAGCCTCACCTGAAGGTTCCACACAGGAATTTCACCTGAAGGTTCCACACAGGAATTTCACCTGAAGGTTCTGCAGAGGAACCTCAGCAAAGCCTCTGCCAGAGATGGGACCCACGTGCCCTGGGGAGGTCTGGGGGTAAAAATGTCACCTCCTCCCTGCCCCAAGAATCACATAATCATTGAAGCTGCCAAAGACCTCCAAGATGGAGAGAAGCTATTTACAAGAGCCCGGAGGGACAGGACACAGGGAATGGCTCCCAGTGCCAGAGGGCAGGGCTGGACGGGATTTGGGGCAGGAATTGTTCCCTGGCACAGCTGGGGCTGCCCCTGGATCCCTGGCAGTGCCCCAGGCCAGGCTGGACACTGGGGCTGGGACACCCTGGGACAGTGGGAGGTGTCCCTGCCATGCAGGGGTGGCACTGGATGATCCTTAAGGTCTCTTGCCATCCAAACCCCGCCATGATTCCACGACTCTCTGGTGTGCCTTTACACCGGTGCCTGGGATCCCGGGCGGCAATCCCACCTCGAGGTGGGTCTCACAGCTTCCCCAGTCTGTCTGGGTGACCCATCAGGCAGCAATCCCACCTCGAGGCAGGGCCTCCCTCCCTTGTCAGCTCCTCTGCAGCCCCACACAGCTGCCCCTTAAAGCTGCCGGTCCCTGGGAGCTGCATTTGCGCTGCTGGTTAATCTTTAACTTGCTTTGTGCCCACAAGAATAGCTGCTCTCGCTGATAACCCCTGGCTGATCCCCGGCATCCCTGCAGGCTCCGCTCCCTAATTAACTGATGGAAATTGCTGATATCCCTGGCACAATAGTGGTGGATATCCAGCACTCTGCTGCAGAATCTTAGACTTTATTGAGGTATTTATTCATTCTTTTTTTAGCAAAGAAAGCGGGCACAGCCTCATTCTCCATTAGACGTTTCTGTGGGAGGGAAATCAATGGAGGAAATTATGTTTGCTTCAAATATTTATGCGGTGACATCACTCAGGGAATGGGCACTTCTCCAAATTAACCACATCAGGTGTGCGATGCACAGAGCCACGTCTGACCACAAAAATGGCTCGCACAGAGTCCTGGAATCACAGAATGGTTTGGGTTGGAAGGGACCTTAAGGACCACAGAACCAGAGAATCACAGAACAGAATCCCAGGGCTGGAAAATCCCCCCACAGCCCAGGCAGTCCCACCTTGTCCCCACCCAGAGCTCTGAGTGCCACCTCCAGGTGCCACCTGCAGGGATGGGCACTGCAAACCTCCCTGGGCAGCTTTTCCCAATCCCTGAGCTCCCTTTCCATGGGCAAATTGCTCCTGGTGCCACCCTGAGCTGCCCTGGCCCAGCCTGAGGCTCTGATCTGTGAGAATTCTCAACTCCCAGGCAGGATTTTATCCCCCGCCCGGTGCAGTTACCCCAGCTGGCAGCAGGGGCTGAGTTTGCCCTTCAGTTTTTAACATAATTTCTGCTGTCTCTCGCAGCTGTGTGACCCCACCGCCCCTGCGAGGCTCCGCTCACAAGCCCCCAGCTCCAGCCCAGCTCGTGCCATCCCCGTGGGGCCACATTTGGCTTCCTGCAGCTTTCTGGTGCTCCAGGACTGACCTGATTTTTGCTCTGTACACAGCTGGGTTCATCATGACGGGACCATGAGGGGACAGCAGATGTTGGCCACGGGAACGTCAGCAGTGGGAAACCAGTCCTGAGAGCCCCAGGGATGCAGCACCAGCCACCTTCCTGCAAGGTCTCCTCGGGGTCGCTGGTACCCACCAGGACCCCAGGCCCTTTTCCAGTCCTCCTTTCTGGTCAGACAGTGCTCATCTGGGGTAAAAGCACCGATTATAATGAAATTTAACCCAAAATCTGTGGGACAGGTGTGCTCAGGCCCAAAGCAGCAGCACAGGCTGTCCTCAGGCACTGGATTATTCCTGCAATGCTAACATGGAGCTGTTGTGACTCAGCCGAGCATTTGAATTCTGTGGGATTGGTTCTCTGAGCAGCCTCCCATCTCGCAGCCCAGGAGCTGTTCCCACTGCAGGAAGGTGATCGGTGCCCGGCTGTCTCAGCCTGCATCCCACCCTCTCAGCCCCCTCAGACCGCCCTGCAGCCACTTCCAGCCCCCCGCAGGGAGCCCTGAGCAGAACAGCCACAGGGAAACCCCCTCCCCGAGCCGGCTGGGAGTCCCTCTGACACCGACACTGAAGGGATTTTTCATCTGTTTCTTTTCTGGGAGTCTATTTCCTCCCAGTGGGAGGTGTCCCTGCCCGTGGCAGGGGTGGAACTGGGTGGGTTTGAAGGTCCTTTCAGCCCAAACCTTTCCATCTTTCCAGGACTCTGTGCCCGGCCTGGCTGAGAGCTGTGACACAGGGAACCATGGCCACACGCAGGCTTTGCACCAAGCTTGCAAGGTCTCAGGGCACCGAGCCGTGCCAGCTCCGCTGCCTCTGAACTGTCCTGTGGGTTTGTTTTTACCAGCTTTACAGAGAAGGCAGGTTTCCTCCGGACCATGGCAGTGGATTTTTGCTCCTCACTGCGCGGTGCAAACTTGCCTCTGATTATCCGGTCAAACAGAGGGAGAGAGACTCAAGGCTTCAACGCACTGAGGCAGTGCAGAGAAACACGCACCAGGACGGCAGGGCCAACAGGAGAGGGCCCAGGGTGTGGTACAGAGGGGCTCGGGGCAGGGAGAGATGGGCACAGGCTGGAACCGGAGACCTCGTGGCTGCAAACAACTCTGGAATGCTCAGCTGAGGAAATACAAGCTCAGAGAGGGGCAAAAATGGTTTGGAGGTGACAAAGAGAGCAGGGAATGAGCATCTGGTGTAGGAAAATGCATATTTAGGTAAGAGGGGTGTACGGGGATACAGGGAGAGGCTCCCCGTGCTCTGCACCATCCCGTGGATAAGTTTCCCCTGCAAGGACAAGGTCTGGACAGGTGGGAATCCAGCACACAGGAATATCTCCTGTGCCTGTCCTGAGAGGTTTTATTCCTCAGGAGAGCACAGCTTTTGGTCTTTGGCCATGGAAAAAGCTTCCAGGACTTTGTGAGGAGTTGAGTTTTTGTTAATGTATGTAGTAGATGATATTGTAGTTTATCACAGGGGGAAAAAGTAGATTTTGGGTTTAGCATGGAAGGGAGATGAAAGACAAGATGGAGGATTTTGGGTGCTGACTCAGTTTCTCCCTTCTCCTTCATCTGCTCCATTTTCTGCAGTGTTGGTGGCACAGTGACTGCTCAGACAAAGTCACAATGCAGATGTTACGTGACTGGAGAATAATTAGGAATTGGCAGAAAATAAAAACATACTCCGTGTGAGGTACGTTGTAAAACTCAGTTGGATGAGGGATCTGTACAAGAACCCCTGGAATCGCCCATTTTGTGTCTTTGTGGCACCTGGCACTGAAGGGTGCAGGGCCTGTTGTCACCTGAGGCTCTGAACTGAGCTAAAGAAATAATAAACAGCTGCAGAGCGAAGGCAGCGAGTCCCGCTGGTCTCACTGCTGGTTCAGAGCCTGGCACTGACTTTGCACTGGGGATTCCTGGGCAGGGAACCCTGGGGTGGGAGGTGAATCCCACATGGACGTTCACATGGGACAGCCTGGAAAGAGTTTTGGAGAGACAGGGAGAGCTGCACACCCATGACCACAGTGTCTGTGCGGGAAAAGGTCACAGGAAATGTCAACCAGGGCTGAACCCCGGGGAAATGGATGAGCACCGTCCCTGGCAGTGTCCCAGGCCAGGCCGGACAGGGCTGGGAGCAGCCTGGGACAGTGGAAGCTGTCCCTGCCCGTGCAGGGGGCTGGAATGGGATGAGCTTTAATGTCGCTCCCAACCAAAGACTCCTCTGATTCTATGATTTCTGCTTTTTAACAAATTTTATCTGGGTAAACGCCAAGCCAAGCAAGTCTCTGATGACACCAAATCACTGCAGGACCAGCTGTAAAATCCGCAGAAGACGCTGGTGCAGAAGCCTGGGCAGGAAGGAGTAAATGCATTGCTGTGCTCCAACTCCTGATGTCCACTGGAGCAAGAAAGCCAAAGCAGGATCAGAGCAGGATGTGCCGGGGAGGCACCTGCGGCACCTCTGGGGCAGCACCGTTCGGGGCCAACTTCCCCGTTCCGGTCCATGGTGACCGAGCGGCACAAAGCACGGCTCCAGGGCAGGACGGGGTCGAGGAGCGGCCACAAGCTGCTGGCTGAGAGGAGATCCAGTAGAGAGGGATCTCCCGAAATCCCCCAAAACCCCCGGAGCCGTTTCCAGAAGGGCCCAGAAGAGCAGAGCGCTCGTGCTCACGGGTACGGGAGGAGCAGGAAACCCCATCTGCCACCTGCACAAAGTGTCCCCAAAGCCAGGCAGTGCTCCAGGACCGCCCTGTTTGGATCAGGGCTGGAGCCAGGACTGGGCATCTCCTTTCCCAGCCAATCTCTCTCTCACACTCTCCTGCCTCCCTCTTTCATGTTGCTCTTTTATTTCTCTCACTGTTACAAAGCGAGCTGGCCAGTAAAACTGGTGAGCTTTGTTTTATGGACCCTTCTGGCTTTTGCCATTCTTTTGTGACCGTGGGCACCTGTGATTCTTCGGAGCTCCCTTCTACACACGAGTGGGACGTGACACCTGCTACGACTGAGTCACTGAACAATAAAACAACAGATTTCAGAGCAAGAGCAGTTGAGATGAGCACACAGTGAGTGATGCACTGGGGAGAACACATCAGATGGAAGATGACAGGCTGGTGGCTGACAATTATCTCTCAGGAACAAGCTGTCACTGCTCTGACAATGTTACAACACAGTTCAGTGATCAGCAGTTCCAAAAACAAACCAGATATTAGAAATTCCCCGGCAAGGAGCAGGAAACGCGGCCAGGACAGTGCAGGGCATCTGAAATGGCCACAGTCCTGCGCCTCGAGGGGCAAAACTCCTCCTGTGGAGGGAGCAGAGGTGGCAAAGGGGCCAGAGGGGGTGGGGGAAGATCTGCAGAGTGACATCTCAGATGTGAGGGGCTGGAAACACAAGGTTGTTTTCTCCCTGCCAGGAGGGGACAGCCGGGGGGGTCGGGCTGTGCTCCAGGAACAGGGACAGGAGCAGAGGGAACGGCCTCAGGCTGGGCCAGGGCAGCTCAGGGTGGCACCAGGAGCAATTTCCCCATGGAAAGGGAGCTCAGGGATTGGGAAAAGCTGCCCAGGGAGGTTTGCAGTGCCCATCCCTGCAGGTGGCACCTGGAGGTGGCACTCAGAGCTCTGGGCTGGGGACGAGGCAGGGAGGTCTCTGCCAGCCTCAGTGATTCTGCGATCACCCAGAGCCTAAAGTGCTCACACATGAAATTTAGAAAGATTTGCTCCTCAGGCAAGTGATTCACCCCAGAAACAGCAGTGATGTGAGCGAAGAAAAGAGCAAAGCGGCCCCCAGACCTGCTCCGGGAGGAAGGCTCTGCTCCCACGCTGAGGGCAAGCGCTTTCCACGGCTCTGGTGGAGCTTTCAGCACCAATGCACGTGCTCAGGTGTTACAGGGAGCTGCACTGCTCCCCCTCAGCTCCTGCATCTCTGGTTTGTGGTGGGAGTTGTTATTCTTCCTTCTGAGGCAGCTGCCTGTGTGTCATTCACTGCCTTTTGCATTTATTCCATGATTTCTGCCCTGCCGGAGCCCTGGGTCAGTCTCTCCTGGGCTCCTCTGCCCTCACAGTGGTGCAAATCCCGGCTGCCTGCTGCAGGGCGAGAGGAGGGAGGAAACAGGGTTTGTTGTGAAGGGCTGATAAGACACCTGCTCTGGGAGAAAAACCCTGCATTGCTTCCCAGGCAAGAGGTGCTGCTTGTGAAAGAGGCTGGACGAGCCAGCTGCCACCAAAACATTGTCCTGTGTGCTAATAAACACCGAGACATTGTCCCCTGTGCCAACAAACACCGAGACATTGTCCCCTGTGCCAATAAACACGGGCACGGGTCACGGCTCCCTAAAGAGAGGGACAAGTTCCTCCCCAGGGCCAGCACCTGTGCCAGAATCTTCCCTATTAAAGCTGCCCCAGGAGCTGCTGAGCTGAGTCTCTGTGAGGTGGGGAGCAGAGTTTGGAGGCTTTTTTGGGCTGGTAGGGCTGGCAGGGATTTGGGGGCATAGATGTGGTTATAATGGGAGTTAGTGACTCCCTAGTTCTCAGGTTTCTGCGTCTGTCTCCTCGGGCCTGTGGCTGCTTTTTCTGGGGTGTTTTGTGCTATTTTAATGCTGTAAATGCTTTGCCTTGCTTCTGTTTCTTCTTAAAATGCATCTGGTTTAGACCTTTGTGTCAACAAGGAATGGGAAGGAATTTTCTTGGTTAAATCTTGTTGTTGGTTGGTTTGGGGTTTTTTGCTTTGGTTTTTTTTTTTAGAAAATGACTATAAAATTAGTCCCAGCCTCTAGGCAGGCAGAGGAGGCCGAGGCACGATGGTGTGAAATGTCTTTTACTGCTGAAATCACACCAGGCTGCAGGGCTGGGAGAGTGGAAGGTGACCCTGCCCACGGCAGGGGTGGAATGAGGTGGCCTTTAAGATTCCTTCCAACCCAAACCCTTCCGTGATCCTTCCATGATTCAGGTTCCCACTGGAGACCTCAGGAGAGGCTTTCCAGTGCAGATAAAGAAAATGTTTTGCTGTCTTAGCATCCTCCTGAAGTCCACACGGGCCTCCTGCACTCCTGGCCCACACGCGGTGCCGGTGTTTGGTGCATTCCCTGCCCCTCCGAGCACCCTGAGAGACATCCCTGCAGTGCCCTGTCCCGGTGCAGGCGGTTTGGGGGCTGGAAGCCTCTCCCGCAGCCGTGGGGTGGCCAAAGGGCCCCGAGGGCAGCAGGTGTGACAGAGCAGCCCGTCCTCCCCCAGGGTGAGGAGCTGCTCTCAGTCCCAGCTCTGCCAGGCCTGCTTGTCCCCAAGGGGAGCTGTCCCGATGATAACGCGTGCCTGGCCTTGCAGCCAGCCCGGGGGGGCTGCACCTGTGTCCTTGGTGCCACCACCAGCTGCTGCCAGGTCCTCAGGAGTGCCTGGCCCCCGCAGCACCTCCCTCGCTGCTGCTGCTGTGCCAAACCCTCTCCTGGGCTGTCCCACTCTGTCCTGGGCTGTCCCCCCTCTCCACAGCTCTGTCCCCTCTCCCAGGCTGTCCCCTCTCTGCACAGCTCTGTCCCCTCTCTGTCCAGCTCTGTTCCCTCTCTGCACACCTGTGTCCCCTCTCTGCACAGCTCTGTCCCCTCTCCTGAGCTGTCCCCTCTCTGCACAGCTCTGTCCCCCATCCCAGGCTGTCCCCTCTCTCCACAGCTCTGTTCCCTCTCTCCACAGCTCTGTTCCCTCTCCTGAGCTGTCCCCTCTCCTGAGCTGTCCCCTCTCTGCACAGCTCTGTCCCCCATCCTGAGCTGTCCCCTCTCTGCACAGCTCTGTCCACTCTCTGCACAGCTCTGTCCCCCATCCTGAGCTGTCCCCTCTCTGCACAGCTCTGTCCCCCATCCTGAGCTGTCCCCTCTCTGCACAGCTCCGTCCCCAGGATGGCAGTGGCGCTGGCAGTGGCGCTGGCCGTGGCCCTGGCTGTCACCGCCGATGGCGCGGCGTCACGGAAGGACTCCGTGCTGAACGTCTGCATGGACGCCAAACACCACAAGAGCAAGCCTGGCCCCGAGGGAGACCTGTATGACCAGGTAGGAGCTGCTGGCGGGCTGGCACAGCCTGGGCCCCTGCACCTGCCTCCCTGCATATTATGGGATGGATTGGGCTTGGCCACCACCTGCCCGAGGGCTGCCGCCCGCGCTGGCTGGGGGAGTGTTTGTGTGCTGCCTCCTTTCAGCAGACGGCCCGAGCAGGGGTGGGGTGTGGGGATTTGTCACCTCAGTGTCACCCCCGTGAAGGTCAGGTACCCCGGGGCACAGTGGGGAAAGGAGGGTGAGGGAAGGATGGCGAGGAAAGGAAATGAAAGGCTCTCATCTGCTCCCTCTCAGCGTGGCAGATCCTTCTTGCTCTGCCCCAGCCCCTCGGCGGAGCAGGAGGGGGTTTGTTTGTCCCTTGGGCCGGCATTAATTCCTGCTGAGGAGCTCGTCTCCTGCTCCTCCTCCGGCTCTGCCTTGCTGCAGGGCCCAAACCCTAAACCCAAAGTGACCAAGAGTTTGCTGAGAAGATAAAATGCTCAGGTTGCTGCAGGCTCCATGCCATGAGCTCTGCTGGAGCTGTGCCTGTCCCGGGAGCTGTGCCTGTCCTGCTGTGTTGCAGTGCTCCCCCTGGAAGGACAACGCCTGCTGCACGGCCAACACCAGCTTGGAGGCCCACAAGGACCAGTCCTACCTGTACAACTTCGACTGGAACCACTGTGGGCTGATGCCCGCCAAATGCAAGCGCCACTTCATCCAGGACACGTGCTTGTACGAGTGCTCGCCCAACCTGGGGCCCTGGATTGTGCAGGTAGGACCAGAACAGGGAATCACAGAACTGCTCGGGTTGGGAGGGACATTAAACTCGCCCTGTTCCCACCCCTGTGGGATCCAGGGGCAGCCCCAGCTGTGCCAGGGCCTGCCCACCCTGCCAGGTGTGGGATTCACCTCCCACCCCAGGGATCCCTGAGCAGGAATCCCCAGTGCAAAGTCAGTGCCAGGCTCTGAACCAGCAGTGAGACCAGCGGGACTCGCTGCCTTCGCTCTGCAGCTGTTTATTATTTCTTTAGCTCAGTTCAGAGCCTCAGGTGACAACAGGCCCTGAACCCTTCAGTGCCAGGTGCCACAAAGACACAAAATGGGCGATTCCAGGGGTTCTTGTACAGATCCCTCTTCCAACTGAGTTTTACAATGTACCTCACACGGAGTATGTTTTTATTTTCTGCCAATTCCTAATTATTCTCCAGTCACGGAACATCTGCATTGTGACTTTGTCTGAGCAGTCACTGTGCCACCAACACTGCAGAAAACGGAGCAGATGAAGGAGAAGGGAGAAACTGAGTCAGCACCCAAAATCCTCCATCTTGTCTTTCATCTCCCTTCCATACTGAACCCAAAATCTACTTTTTCCCCCTGTGATATTCTACAATATCATCTACTACATACATTAACAAAACTCAACTGCTCACAGAGTCCTGGAAGCTTTTTCCATGGCCAAAGACCAAAAGCTGTGCTCTCCTGAGGAATAAAACCTCTCAGGACAGACACAGGAGATATTCCTGTGTGCTGGATTCCCACACCAAGGAACAATTTCTCTTCACCATCTAGGGTGTCTCAACTTTTCCCACAGAGCAGAAAGATTCCGAGGACTTTTCTGGCCTCTGGCAGATGGAAGAATTCCTTGTGTCAAGACACATCCCTGCTGGGGCTGAGACTCCTCTGGGATCAGCCCCTGCGGGAAGGGCTGAGGGATCTGCTGGGGCAGATCTTGGGGGTGACAGATCCTGTGTCCCGCAGACCGACAGCAGCTGGCGTCGGGAGAGGATCCTGCATGTGCCCCTGTGCAAGGAGGACTGCCAGGAGTGGTGGGATGACTGCAAGGACGCCTTCACCTGCAAGGAGAACTGGCACAAGGGCTGGAACTGGGCCACAGGTCGGTGGGCTGGGAGACCCCTCCTCACCCCCAGCAGGTCGCCGGCAGCGTCACTGCTGCCAGCCCCCCGGGGACGTGTCACTCCTCCGGGCTGGTGAGCAGCGGCCAAGCCCCCAGTGCCATGGGCCGTGGTGGGTGGGTGACCTGCTCCTCCAGGGGGCACGGGAGGGAGGAGGGAAGGGCTGTCCCAGTGCCCTCACTGAGCTCTGGTCGCAGGGAGGAACCGCTGTCCCTGGGGCTCCCTGTGCAGACCCTTCAGGCAGATCTTCCCCCGGCCCCAGGACCTGTGTGAGAAGATCTGGTCCAACTCCTTCCGGGCCAGCCCCGAGCGCCGGGGCAGCGGGCGCTGCATCCAGATGTGGTTCGACCCTGCCCGGGGCAACCCCAACGTGGCCGTGGCCAAGTACTACTCCTGGAGAAAGAGATCCTCCGCTGCCCAGGGGGAGAACGCGGCTGCCGAGAGCGACCCGGCCGCGCGCGCCCTGCCGGGCTCCGTGCCACTGCTGCTGCCCCTGGCCCTGGTGCTGCTCCCCGGGGCAGCGGGGGCTCTGGGACCCCACGGGTGGGGGTCCCTGTGACCATTCCGTGGAGGGGCACGGCCCGGGCTGCTGCAGCTCTGTCTGTCTGTCCCAGCGCACAGCACAAGCTGGGTTGTTGGACCTGGACGGCACCTTCTGGCCGCTGCCCAGAACAGGGATTTTCCTGCCTCGGGGGGAAGAGCAGCGCAATCCCAGCTCTGCTGTGGGGGCTCCTGCACATCTGTCCCCACCCCGTGGCCGTGTGCTCGCTTGGCTGAGCTCTGTGTCTGCTCTTCGGGCTGCGGTGACTCCCTGAAGGGTGGCTTTGAAAATAAAGTCTTGCTGTGCTGGTGTGAAATACTCCTGAGAAGTGGGGAGTGTCCCAGGGGTGGAGGGAGCTGCCTGGGCTGGGCTGGGTGTGGGATCTCTAAGTGTAGGAACTGGCCTGGGGAAGGAAAGATCATAAAACTATAAATGGTTTGGAGTGGAAGAGACGTCAAATCTCACCCAGAGCCACCCTGCCATGGCAGGGACACCTCCCACTGTCCCAGGGACACCTCCCACTGTCCCAGGCTGCTCCAACCCCAATGTCCAGCCTGGCCTGGGACACTGCCAGGGATCCAGGGGCAGCCCCAGCTGTGCCAGGGAACAATTCCTGCCCCAAATCCCATCAAATCCCACTCTGAAGCCATTCCCTGTGTCCTGTCCCTCCATCCCCTGTCCCCAGTCCCTCTGCAGCTCTCCTGGAGCCCCTCCAGGCCCTGCCAGGGGCTCTGAGCTCTCCCTGCAACAGCCCCGGGGCTCCTCTGGGCTCTGTGCAGCAGCTCCAGGTGTTCCCTGTGCTGGTCCCCAGGTGCTCTGCAGGTGTGCTCTCACCTGAGCAGGGCACAGGAGCTGAGCTGTCCTCGGTGTGGCCCTGGCTGCTCCCTCCCTGCAGCCCAGCTGAGCTGGCTCAGCCCTGCCCACACCTGCTCTGGGCTCAAGAGCCCTTCGAAGCAGGGGAAGGGTTCCCAGACCTGCAGAGCAGCCGTTTCCAGGAGCTTTTCTGGCTCATTTTTATCTTAAAGTGTTCCTAATGATGTAGCCTCTGTCACAGCTGATCACTAATTCCTTGTCCTTACATGAAACAGAGAAGCACTTTCCCTCTCTAACTTAAACATGATGCATTTAATGTAATTGCTCTAAATATCTAAATTTCAGTATCTTGTTTGCAAAATGGGAAGGTGGAGCCCACGACTGGCTTAGAAACGTTTTCCAGCCACTGTGTGGGGTGTGAGGTCTTGCTCGCCAGGCAGGGACAGGGACAGGGAAGAGGGAGCACTGGGAGCTGATTCCTGCGACAGGGGTCTCCATAAAGGACAAAAACCCAACAGCTCAGAGGGCAAAGCTGCTCGAGGGCAGGGGGGACTGGTTTGGGCAGCTCCTGCAGCCGGGGGGCTCGGTGTCTGTGTGGGCTCTGCTCAGCCCTGCTGCTGTGTCTAAAACACGTCCAGGTCCTTGGCTCTTGTGACGAATAAGTTTCTGAAGTATTTGTTACTGTTTTTTTGTGCCAGTTTTTTTTTTTTATATAGCTCACCCCTGCCCCTTTTCTCCCCTGCAAACACTGTATTCTAAAATAAACAACATAGGTAGGGAAATATTAATCTCTTAAGCAGCTGCTAAGACCCCCAAAAGCCAGGAGAACCAGAGTCGGGCTGGAGCTGCCAAGCCG
>VXBU01018434.1:29031-39374 GCA_013400315.1 Bombycilla garrulus | reverse complement strand
AGACGCAGGAGCAGGCGCACAAGAGAACCCAGATTTCGCAATCAAAGGCTGATCATTTGCATATGCAAATAAAGACACGCGGGGCCATGGGTAACAGCTAGAGAGGGAAAAAGGAAATAACAGCGCGCCTTGCTCGGGAAAAAGCGGGACTGTAGATTGGGGCTTTCGTGGAGTGTCGCTGTAACCTCGGGAAACGCGAAGGAATCTGGACTGGACCGGGCACGGGTGTTGGAATGAGCCATCCCAGGGCGGCTCTCATGAGGACGGGAGGCTTCAGCCCTTCCTCCTCCGCTGAGCTGGCATAATTGGGATCAGCGGTGGATCTCGACCTGTGCACCTACCCAGAGCTGAATCTTCTTAATAAAGACATTAAAGGGAGTAAAATCTCCTGTCCAGTTTTTTATTCATAACACTCTTACCCTGGGATCCTGCGGAGGAGAGGAGAGATCTCCTCCTGTCCCAAACCCACGCGGACACCCAGTGCCAGCCATGGAGTTTTATTCCTTAAAGCTGCTTGGGGGTTGAGCTCCAAGAGATGCTGCAGCCAGCTCCTCTTCGGGGCACCCCCAGCTGCAGACAGCCCCGGACATTCCTGAGGGCTGAGCGTTTGTCCTCAGCGGTTTCTGCCAGCCCAGAGGGGTTTTCAGACGGTTCCGCCCCCGAAATGGGGGTTGTGCAGGCTGGGCAGGAGGGTGGTGCCCAAAGCAGGGTCAGACAGGAGCTCTGCGGGAGGTGACCGGGGCGTGGGGCCAGCGAGGGGACACTAGCAGGGCAGGACAGGGCAGGGGGTCCTGGCAGAGCCAGCAGAGCAGAGGCTGGGCTGGAGCACGAGGCTGTGGAGAGCTGGACATGCACTGCATGCAGATAAAGAGAGCAAGAGAAAGATAAACTGCTCTCAGCCCTGTCCCAAAACACTTTCTACACCTGACTTTGTTCCATCTCATGGATTTGCCCAAACAGCCCTAGGGGCACGTGCAGGAATATTTCTTTTCTCGTGGTGTCCATGGTGGTTATTTCAAGCAGAGAAGAAATGCCACCGAGCAGGACCTTCATTCCTGAAGATCTTCTCTCTGTGGGGTGTTTTATTTGCTTTAGTTTGTCTGATTTTTGTAGCTGAAAGCACCAGACCTCAGCAAGGTGGGCTTGGGAATATTGAGGTAGAGGTGTCTGCTTGTCCCATCCCTGTCCCAGGACACTGGGGCTGGGAGCAGCCTGGGACAGTGGGAGGTGTCCCTGCCATGGCAGGGTGGCACTGGGTGGGCTGTGAGCTCCCTTCAACCCAAACCAACCCAGAATTCTCACATTGCACAAGGACAGTGCCCAGGATGTTGTGCTTCAGGAACCCACGAGGTTCATTAGAGATGGAATCAAAATAGCAAATTTTTTTTTCCCCCAAACCTCACCAGTGCAATGATGGGGCAAGAAGGGCTCAGGCATGAATTCCCACCTTTGTGGTGATCCCTGGCATGAGAAGAAATCAGAAGTGATGATTTACAGAAGGAAATGGTGCAAGCATAGAAAGCAAAAGAGAAGGATGGGAAGGCAAGAAGTGATTTGCATTCAGCAAGGGGCAGGTTGCAGTACGAGCTGCTCTGTTATTCAAAGGCTGGGGAAGCACATGGAGTGATGGATGGTGTGAGCAGCCTCAGCAGTTACTTGGGGTTTTTTTTGTTATAAATTATTTTTCCTGAATACTCGAACATCAGCAGCAAAGTAAGAAATCAGGGAGAATAGGGGAAAAAATTAAAAGCTAATAAAACAGATGGTTTAAAATTAGCAGGGCAGGGTAAGGACAGGGTGACAATTCCCCTGGGAGCATTTACAGAGGGGCAGGAGCAGCCCAAGGGCTGCTGGCAGAGATCCTGGAGGATGAACAGAAGATAAATGGGAATGAAAACCAGCGTGGAGTGAGGCAGCCCCAGAGCCGACCACAGGAGACGAGGAAAAGGGCAAAGAACCACTGGGATTAACATTCAGTTCCTGAAAAACTGCGGAGCAGAGGAGCCCAGTCCTCACGAAGCACACATGGCGACTGTGGATTTCTTAGGAACAAATTGTGACAAAGTGCGGTAATTTCTCCTCGGGCTGGGGCAGCACGTCCGGCTGCCAGGGCACCACAGGGAATTGAGCTGGCCACGACTGCAATCACGCCTCACAAAAAATCTTCAGAAACAGAAAAGCTGAGAACGACCTGAATGAAACTCCCACAAAAGGGAGGGCAGAACCCATTTGAAAAATGAAGTCATCCATTATTCATTGCCGAAGATGAAGGGAGTGGTCTGATTTCTGCAGTTGCTCACTGCTTTCATTAATGAGCTCTTCAGGAAACAGCCGTTTCTTTGGGGTGTGAGTGTTGCTGTTGTCACATCATACTAGGGGGACAGAGATGTGAGATTGCCTGGAAGATGTGGCCTTTAATCCCGGTATTCCATGGGAATGCACCAGACTGAGTGTTTACTGCACTGCTGACTGCTCACAGCTTCTGGTGCAACTCCAGCCTCCCTCGTCACAGCACCAAACCCAAGGGCTGCTGATGCCTGGGAAGGCTGACTGGAAACAGAGACTGGGTGGAATAAAATGATAAAAGGGATTTATTGAAAGGATCCAGCCTGGGCAGTGCAGGAACCCCTTGTGGCTGCACCCAAGTCAAACCCACAAATGAGCACAAAATGGCCGCCGGTCGTGAGGGGAGGAGGCCATTTTATAGGGCACTGTCACACTTGGATAGGTTTTGGTCCATCAGCAGATTGGAGTTCATTGTCCAATTCCAGCTCCAAGTGATGAAGCTCCATCCTCCTTGTTCCCTCTCTGCCTTCACTGCTGTTTCCATTCTTGGGCCTCCAATTTGTCCTTGGTCCCAGCTGGAAAGGAATTGTTTTGTGTCCCTGCTCTGTGCAGAGAGCTCAGCAACCCTGAATATGAAACCCAGAACTGCACATTAAAGCAGCACAGAGTCTGGAAAATAGAAAAGCTAAAACTTAAGGCATCAGAGGCACCTTCCATGAGGGAACACAAAGACCCATTAGCAATAAAACAATTAAAATTCTGCAGGATATGAAGCACAAGGGCTCCTTTCAGGCACAAGGGGTTTATGGAGGTGCCATCCAGGCCTGTTACGCCAGATTTACTGAACACCCTGCTGGGCTGGTTTGGGTGAGCCCTTGTCTTTCGGGGGGCCAAATGGACTACACAGTCTCTCAAGGTTCCTTGTATTCCTACTCTTCATATTTCCATCAGGAATTTCATGTTAGATATTTGTTTTCCACCGCTGCCCTGCAGAGCTCATTTGCTGTTTGTGCATTTTGGGGTTCCTCATGTACATCCAGGACAGCTTCTCCTCCTGCTGATGGGTTGATCTTCACTTGAGGGGGTCTTGAGTCCCAGAGTCCCAGCAGGTTTTGGGTTGGAAGAGACCTTAAAGATCATTTTGTTCCACCCCCAGCCATGGGCAGGGACTCCTTTCACCAGAAGGTTCCACCAACTTGTGGGTGTTATTTCAGGGATAATAAACAGTTGGGTCTTGGTGGGGAGCCACCAACCCTTCCTGTATTTCCATCAACAAATCGTGTGGGCTGGATGGATTTCTCAGCTTTAAAAAATCAAACACATACCTAAAGCTGAGGGGGAGGTGTGTTTGTTTTTCTTGAGCATCCTGGATTTAAGCCAGACTTGGCACTCTGAGAGTCTCATCCAGACTTAGTCTGGGGACCTGGCTTTGAGCAAAGATGTCACTGCTGGAATGGTGAGCACTGTCAGAGAGCCAGTCCATGAGGAGGAGGTGAGGGAGCAGGGGAGGGGCTGGAGAGTCCCTGAGGGAGCTGGGAAGGGGCCGGAGAATCCCTGAGGAGCTGGGAAGGGGCTGGAGAATCCCTGAGGGAGCTGGGAAGGGGCTGGAGAATCCCTGAGGGAGCTGGGAAGGCTCAGCCTGGAGCAAAGGAGGCTCAGGGGCCCTGGTGGCTCTGCACAAGTCCCTGCCAGGAGGGGACAGCCGGGGGGGTCGGGCTGTGCTCCAGGAACAGGGACAGGAGCAGAGGGAACGGCCTCAGGCTGGGCCAGGGCAGCTCAGGGTGGCACCAGGAGCAATTTCCCCATGGAAAGGGAGCTCAGGGATTGGGAAAAGCTGCCCAGGGAGGTTTGCAGTGCCCATCCCTGCAGGTGGCACCTGGAGGTGGCACTCAGAGCTCTGGCTGGGGACAAGGTGGGACTGCCTGGGCTGGGAGGGCTTTTCCAGCCTCAGGGATTTTGGGATTCTGGGATTGCTGGCTGCACGTGGATTTTCCCTTCAGAACTCTCCATGCAGACGAGGTTTCCCCTCCTGACTTGCCAGTGGGGCCACAAGGATCCCTAAAAGCAAAACTGATCAAACAGAGAGCAAAGTGTGACCCGAGGCTGTTTTTCCATCAGCACATTTCATAGAAAGAAGGTTCTTCAGCAAGATTTATCTCCCAGCTCCAGCCTTTGGGCTAATGAAAGAAATTATCTCTCTTGAAAAATAAAAACACAAAAGGTAGGGTCAGGCATCTGATAAAATCCCAGTTTTCAGAAAAATGCATTATTAATTGTGCTTGTTTGCTGGAGGGAAAAGTGACCCAGCATTAAAATGATTCATTTTTCCAAAATTTATCCAGAACCATTTTCTAACCCTGAACCCATCCCTCTCCACAGCAAAACCACGTCCCTGTGATGAGTGAGGATGAAATAATTACTGCTGTGGCAGGTCTGCTTCCCAGGCTGAGTCACCTTGATCTGAAGGCTCTCGGTGTCTGAGAGGTCAGCGATAAATGTCACCCCACAAGGCTTTAATTCCCAGAATTTGTGGAATTATGAGACAGGTTGGATAATAGAAACCCCCATGACACTGACCACTGGGCACAGATCATCCTCCACCTGGATGTTGTTGCAGCTGAAAGGAGAAGCAAAGAGAAGCAGTTCAGTAGTGTAAGTGCCCAAAAGCAGGATTTTTATACCCAAGAAGTGCTTCAGAGAGCCCACCCTGCCCTTAGCCGAGATCTTCCCATCCAGTCACTCGCTGTTTCCTCCTTGGATCTCTTTGCCCCAGCTCTGCTCATGTCCTGACAGACACACCCTGCAGCAGGGAAGGAGGGAAACCTCTCCCCTGGTCCTGCCCCAGCAGCCCCAGCTCGGCTGGGGTTTGGAAATGGCTCAGAGCTGACTGTCCCCTCAAAGAAATATTTCAGGAATAGTTCAGTAGTAGCATTTTAATCATTCTCAGTGATTTCTCCCAGATCTGAGCGGTTTCCACACCAGAACTTGTGGGTTTGTGTGGGATTCACCTCCCACCCCAGGGTTCCCTAAGCAGGAATCCCCAGTGCAAAGTCAGTGCCAGGCTCTGAACCAGCAGTGAGACCAGCGGGACTCGCTGCCTTCGCTCTGCAGCTGTTTATTATTTCTTTAGCTCAGTTCAGAGCCTCAGGTGACAACAGGCCCTGCACCCTTCAGTGCCAGGTGCCACAAAGACACAAAATGGGCGATTCCAGGGGTTCTTGTACAGATCCCTCATCCAACTGAGTTTTACAACGTACCTCACACGGAGTATGTTTTTATTTTCTACCAATTCCTAATTATTCTGCAGTCACGGAACATCTGCATTGTGACTTTGTCTGAGCAGTCACTGTGCCACCAACACTGCAGAAAATGGAGCAGATGAAGGAGAAGGGAGAAACTGAGTCAGCACCCAAAATCCTCCATCTTGTCTTTCATCTCCCTTCCATGCTAAACCCAAAATCTACTTTTTCCCCCTGTGATAAACTACAATATCATCTACTACAGACATTAACAAAAACTCAACTCCTCACAGAGTCCTGGAAGCTTTTTCCATGGCCAAAGACCAAAAGCTGTTCTCTCCTGAGGAATAAAACCTCTCAGGACAGGCACAGGAGATATTCCTGTGTCCTGGATCCCCACAGCAAAGGGAGCACAGGGCTGAGGGAGGAGCTGCCGGGAGGGCTCCAGCCCGGTGGAGCATCGCCGAGGGTGAGGTGACAGGACACTGGAGTCACTGACACAGGGTCTCCTGACCCAGGATCACTGGGGAAGGCGTCAGGGTGTTGTGCCATGCTCAGAAATGAAGCAGAGTGGACTTGCTGGTGTTTCCTTCTTCTGGATAATTTATTATCTCTATCAGTTCAGAGCTCTGGATGACAACAGGTACTCAGCACCTCGAGGCCATGTGGCAGCAAGACCCAAAATGCTCCAAGGCCTTATATACAAGATGTGCTATCCAATTAACTACAACAATGCACCTAACACATACTTTATTATTCTTTTTCCACCTATTCCTAACTCTCTATCTGTTCACGTAGTATCTGCATTGCAGACACTTCTGTCCAATAAAACTGTGCTCCCCACACAGCAGAAGATGGAGTAGGTAGAAGAAGGAAGAAGGAGGACAACACCCAAAATCCTCCATCTTGGTCTCTCACCTTCATCCATACTAACTCAAACCCCAAATCTAAATTTTTCACCCTGTGTCAAACTACAGCTACATTACTGCCTATTTACACACAGGTGATCCCCGGGTCAGGGGACCCCGTGTCGGTGACTCAGACACCGCCAACCACTTCGTGTGGCGCCCGTTTGCGTCCTGGTCACTCAGGCTTGGACCTCCTCCCCACGGCCCAGACTGAGCCTCAGCCACGCAGCTTTTGGAATATTTCCAAACTCCATGGCAGGAACCGTGGAGATCCCATTGGGGACATTTCCAAACCCCAGGGCAGGAACCGTGGAGGTCCCATTGGGGACATTTCCAAAACACCGTTTGCAGGTGTTTACACGGCAGTGCCATGAGGTTTTGTCACCCGAGGGGCCCTTGCAGAGCCTGATGTCACTGCTGAGAGGTTTTGCTGATGGGACTCCGGGGCAAAGCGTGGAAAGAGCGTTTATTCCCTTCTCTCTACTCCAATTAACATGTTCATTCCCGTGGGGTTTGCTCCTAGTTGCAGGAGAATTACAAAATATTTGATCTGGAGTGGGTCACAGTGATCGGTTCTGACATCCTGCGCCGCATTTCCAGAGGAATTTCACAATCCATTTCCCCACCAAACCCCTGCACTGGGCTTCAGGCAAGGCACATTCTCCACCAATTTTTGCAATGGTTTTATTTATTAATTTTTGATTTTTTAGTTAGGGAACTAAGAGTGTTTTGGGTTCGGCACCAGCTAAGTGCCAATGTATTTATGAAAATATATTTCCCTCAATTTCTGTTGTGAGATAGGATTTAAAAAAGGAGCACAGTTAGCTTTAAATTGAAGGCATAGAAGAGAAAATATTATGAATTATTTTTAAAAAGGAAGAAAATAATAAGAGGTCCAAAGAACCTCTGTCCTCAGCTTCAGGGTTCCAAAACACAAAGGATTTGTCATCTGTTTTATTTTCAGACGTGCAAAGCAGCAGTGCCTCGTTTCATCCCATTTCTGTGTGACTGCAGTCGCTGAGTGACGTTCGGCTTGGGGGCGGCACTGGGAGTCACCACAGCCACCACACCAGGCTGGGGACAAGTTTTACATCAATTTCCATCTCCTTTAACTCTCACATTGTCTGAACTCAGTGAGTCAAGTCTCTCCCTGGACTTTCTTTCTCTCTGCTGGCATCTTGAAATCTGCATTCTTCTTTTGTTTTTTTCATAGTCTTTTTTAATTTATATTTTATTTTCAATTTTTTGCATTTTTTTCCAAGACATCATTCGGCCCTTATCTATCAGATGAACAGTTATGAGTTCTTTGGATCAGAACTTCCACATTTACCATGAGAAAAAAAAAAAAACCACTCAAAATGTCCTCAGTCATTCACCTGTCCAGGACAAAATCTGGATCTGAGGAACTGGGAAAGTCAAACTCGCTGCTGGATGGGCACATGAGCTTTAATCATTACTCTATAATAACATTATTTGAATATTTAATAATATTGTTATTAATTTTTATATAATATATAATTAATCTATAAGATAACATTATTATATTACATTACATTACATTATTTTTTTATAAATAAAATGTTTATAATTTATAGATTTTTTTTTAAATACTAACATTGCTGAGGGGTATTTCTAAATATTGAGGCAGCTGATAAATTTTCAGAGCAAATCTAGCAGAACTAAAATTTAACCAGGCAGCTGGAAAGACCTTTGTGTCAGAGGAAAGAAAACCCGTGTGAGGTGGAACTGTCCCTCCAGCCAAAGGAAGGGAGGTGCTCCTGCCCTGGAGAGGCCCAAAGAGCCCCAGAGCCCGAATCAGACCCAGAGCCACACAAATTAAGATGAATTAACCTTCCAGCAGCTTCTGCACTCACACTCAAGTCCTAAATCTCAGAACTCGAACCATAAGGAATTATCCATAATGCAGGAGGGAGGGGTGTAAGTGCTAAAAGCCTGTGATGGGGTTGCACACCAAAATATCGACTCTGTGTGTGAAAGAGCACCTGCACCTTCAACAACAGGTTGGATTCCCTGTTCACACTCAATTTCATGTCTAAAAGATCCTGAACCAAGAAAGTGTGCAGGGAAACACAATATGACAGTGGATCATCTTTAAAAATAAAATTAATCAAAATAATACCTGATTCTATAACAACAACAATGATAATAATCATAATAATAACGAAAATAACCACTATATAACAATACCAACTATTCTCTAATAGTAGCAACAAATTTTGTAATTTTTTAAAAGCAGTTCAGTGTAAATATTGCATGAAACAAAACCAGATGCGAGGTGTTGACAGAAAAAAAATATTACTAGTGCTGGGAGCTGGCTGCTGTGCTGCCATGCCAACAGCTCGGCCTCTCTGGCAAAATGCAAATATTAAACTGCAAATAAACAGGGATCCAGTGGGAATCTCAGTGCACTCAGGAGCTTTAGACCCCTGAGCTTTAGACCCCTTCTTCCAGAACCGATCAGATCCTTCCTCCACGATCCACCAGGTCCTTTCCTCCGTGATCCATCCTCGCTATGAAACTCTGACACACTTTTTAACGCAGCTCTAAGGACGCAGCTCGCACCGCTTTGCTCCTTGCGTTCTCCCTCCCCAAAATCCTCTCATTTTACTCTAAACAGCTTTAAACTAAAACAGGGAAGATTTTGATGGGATTTGGGGCAGGAATTGTTCCCTGGCACAGCTGGGGCTGCCCCTGGATCCCTGGCAGTGCCCCAGGCCAGGCTGGACACTGGGGCTGGGACACCCTGGCACAGGGGGAGGTGTCCCTGCCATGGCAGGGGTGGCACTGGGTGGGATTTAGGGTCCCTCCGACCCAAACCAGTCCAGGATTCCATGATTCAGTGAGGGATTTCTCACTGAGGAAGCAAACAAATCGCTTCCTGACCTCTCATGGTGGCACTGGGCGCTCCCTTCTGGCACCTGCTGCACCCACCTGTCAACAATTGCCAACTTAATTAAAGTTAAAACGGTTCAGTTTAACCAGTGCTTCTCAAAACCCACATGGAATTCTTCTCTCTCTGGAATGGGCTTCTGTCAGCACTCCTGGGATTGATTTTCTGTTCACTCATGGAAGAATCATAGCTGGTGATGCTCGTAGGAAGATGTATAGAAAAGAATGAGACAAAAAATTGAGGAATAAAAAATAGTTCTTCAAATTAACTAACTAGACAATAAAAAATGCCTGGCATTTGCTGTACTTACAAAATGCAAACTAACTTTGCAATAAACAAAGCCAGAACTTGCAAACAAGATGAAAGGTGCAAAGCTACCAAAAATAAATAATAAAGCCAAAGCCTAAACCAACAAATATTAATCTCAAAACCTAAAATGTACCCAAAAAGCCAAAACACATACTCCAAAAAACAAAATTAAAAAATCCAAATGCAGTAAAAAAATTAAAAGCCTTCATCAAAGACCCCCAGCAACCCCAAATTAAAAAAAAACACAAACATAAAAAACATCCTTAACTCATTTAAATAGANTTTTTTTTTTTTTTTAAACTATCCCCGTGCACCTCCACACTAAAATAAACCATACCTACACGGGCACGGAGAAATGGGCACAGTAATTGCTGTGAAATCTGCTCTTCTCACAGCAGTTAATTATTATTCAAAATAAGGCTTTTATTTCTAATCAGAGTAAGTCTGGCTTTGTTTTCCCTTCATTCCAATTCATCCTTCTCGAGGGCATTAAACAATCCTCAGCATCAGATGTTTTCTCCAGAGACTTCCACAATGAAGGTGCCTCAGCAGCTCTTGAAAAGTTAATGTTTTGTGCCCTGTAGAGAACAGAGTAGAGCGGAGTGCTGGAATAATGCCTGTTCTTGCTGCTCACCACACTTCATTGCTGCCTTTTCCAACAGGGACACACCCAGGAGCCTCACCTCCCTG